>JAPSGF010000056.1:4339908-4391378 GCA_035772895.1 Perdix hodgsoniae | reverse complement strand
TATTTGACTGTACTTTTCAATTATATTATTTTTTCCTTGATTGTACAGTATGGCACGCGGCAGCATCCACAACAGCAGCAGCAGCCCTGTAGCTATCCTCCAGGGGTCACAATTGGGTTACAAATTCTACAGAATGTGCTGACCGTGCAGCCTGATCTCAAGCAATTTATTCACATCCTTCTTCATTAAGATTCAAATGGAATAAGTATAATAAAAATTGAACAGATACAGAAATTGTGCATGGCTTGCTTCTGTAGTCAGTAAACATTTATTCACTAGGCACAGCTCTCTCTTGTACACTCTCTCTCTCAGATTCTCTCCCTTTCCCTATCCTTCCTGCTTGCTGTTTTAATGCATAATTAAGAAGGTCAGAATTAATGAAGCAGTGTGGAGTAAAGTTCAAGGAATCCCCAGGCACTATTTATTCTATTAGATCTCAGGAATGAATGTCAGATTGGCAGCATTAGAGGCAGAAGCAGCAGAGCTGGCAGCAGTCCAGGAGCAAAGCTACCACGGAGGCTTACCTGCAGTGTTAAGTCGTTGCTGAGCTCTCTCCCTGCAAAAATCACCCGCAGCTGGTCAGCTGGAACTCCCTGTCGCTGTGCAACTGCCTCCTTCAGCTGGAGGATGCTGGCATCCAACCCAAGCTCCACCGGGAAGCCATGACTGGAGTTGAACCTGACAAACACTGAAAAAGAGAAGACACTTTTAAAGCAAATATTTCTCACTGCCTATCTGTATTAGAGTGACTACAAGAGGCTTTATTTATCAATTTCAGAGAGCACTGACTATTTTAAGAGAAAAGCTACTAATACTGTAATGTGTCATCTGGAAAAGAGGAACCGTATGGGATTTCCCGTCACAGAATAGTTAGTGACCAATAAACAAAAGCCATGTGCTTCCCCCAGCAATGCTATAAATTGAAGAGAACCATCAGAACCAAAAGGGACCCACATCCAGGCAGCAGTCCAAGCGATCAATAATTTGTGAAACAAGATTTTTGATCCACAACTAACCTTAGCAGACACAGGGCACATACACTTTCTGTGCCCCTTGTGCTCTTCCCTGCTGCATGCAACAAACAGATGCAGAAAACTGAGTTTTAGAGCTAAGATATATAATACTAGGAAAAACAATTCACTGTTACACAGAAGATCATGGTCACATGAATTGGTTCCCCACAGATATAATTCTATGGAAGATAATGATGGAGAGAAAAAAATCACACGCTAGCAGAAATGTTTGGAAGTCTTGTATTACACTGTGGTCTTTTCAGAGTTCACTAAAACATCTGCAGTACATAACTCCTGCCAGCACGTTCCTTCAGTGCAGGAAATCACTAACACACTCACCATATCATTTTTAGAGCTGCAGAGAGTGGTTTATATATCCTGAGAAGCCTGGCAAATAAACTCATGAGCTTACAGCCATTGAGCTGGCTGAGTTGTTTTTCACAAGGGTGCTGAATGTGCTCATTTAGCCCATGACCAGGGGAACGACTACAAGAACTATGCAACAAGAAAAGCTTGACTACCTCCATACCAGTCTCTGAGGCTGCATGAACAGTACATCCAATCCCAGTGGGCTGCTTCTGCCAATAAAAAGCTTCACTGGCAGAAAGCAGAGGAATTAGCAAGAAGTAATATAAAACAATAAAAATCATTTGTATCAATTAGTCACTGGATACCTGACGTCTGAACTGTTTGGGTATTGACAGCAATAACCATCCCTCTTAAAGATTTCCTATTCACACTGCAGTGTTTTAACTGAAGATGTACTCCTTTGAATTTTTTATAACTGACAGAAGCATAAATTCAAAAGTTCTCATGCAGTTTGAGGAAAACTATTTTTAAACTGACAACAGGATCAGTGATTGTCCAAACACAAAGTCTACCTGACTACTGTAAAGGAGGCAAATGCTCTAAGAGCATGTGAATGTAGTTGAGAATTATGTCAAATTTTTGCTGAGCAAGGAACGTGGTAAATATTTGCAATTTCACATCTTTAATATAGATTTTGCTATTTCTGGATAATCATTAAGCGCATATACCTATATATATATTTTTTTTTACACAACATTTTGAGTTTTTCACTTGAAAGTGTTCTCTAAATTTACTAAAATACAGGATAGGATTGCATAATGCTGTGTCAGGAGGAGTGCAGTACATATGCCCTGCAATGTGTTACACAGCCTCTTCCAGTACATCTTGTTACTTGGTTTGATTTCTATATAAAGATGTTCTGGAAATAACTGAAATGTGCAATCCTTATATTTGGATTTTTCAGAAAAGTGAATGGATTTTGAATTTTATTTTGATTGCAGTTTGAAAAGTAAAGGGCAAACTAGAAGACAAAAGCAGTTCCAACTATTGAACACTTCCCAAATTCCCCAGAATGCTCAAAATGCTCAACTATGAGTAAAATTATATTGATAGCAAAATATGTAGTTAAAACAATTGGGAATATAATTCATTTATCTTGTAAGGTGAGACCATCTACATGCACATGTGTATATATACATATACAGTCCATTTCCAAGGACTTCCTCCTATCTAGTAAATAATGCTTTTTCTTTAGTCTTATGAAAACCAATATCTTAGCTCTGCAAATCAAACATGCTGATAAGAGGGAAGTACATGATAAAGTAGCAAAAAAGTGATGAGGAATTTAAATGAGTTGTCAAGTAGTATTCTCTTTCCAAAGAAAGATACATTCAACACACTTACTGCATGCTGCAGCAGAATTGCCAGATCACAGCCCATACCAATGGTTTTGCACCAGGTGAGAAGGCATGGCTAACCCAGGGATCTCAGGTGTAAGCAATGCACCTGAGTAACTAGAAGGGGTGGAGCCTGGATCCGACCGTCCTCACCCTCATTTAAGAGTCAGAAGCTGAGGGAGCAATATCTCTACAGACAAAGATCACACTTGTCTCGAGCTATCACTGGTTGCTGGAAAGGGTGAGCCTTTTTTCTTCTTTACTCTGTAGCTCTTTTATCCTATTAGAAGGCACTGTCATTGCCGTCTTTCACCATACACAAGCATAATTCATATTCTCCATCAGCAGCTGCCATCCCTTTCCCAATGCACGTTTTCATTCAACAGAGCAGAGCATCCATCTCTCAATTCTAATACAAGCCAAGCATATTTTCCCAGCAGAATGTCCTGCTGTATGTTTTGAACCAGGTCTAGCAGTTGTAGATGTACATATAAAGTTAGCCACAACTTCATGAATTATGTCATTGCTGAACCATGATACCTGGCTGCATTAGGACTCCTTTAGCATTACAATTGCAAAATAAAATATAGCAATGTAAGCCAGCTGAACAGCCACAGCAGAAGAGCATAAACAAGTAGTAAGGAGCAACTCATTTAGCTAGACTATTTTGGTTGCCTCTGATAATTTGTAAATTACCTTCACCTTATAAATGATTTTATGGTGTAGTCACACACAGAAAGCAACACAGTAATCAAACATAAACAGTGTCTATAAAACCTCATCCTTAGTGAGGTTATATCTCTCCTTAGCAAAGGATAAAGCGTCTCACAGAAGCATCTTTAATTCTAGTTAGCTCTAAATGAATATCATAAAGAGTTTAAAAGTGTTTAGTAAATTAGTAACTCAAATTTTTATATTTGATTTCTGTTTTATATCCATTTTTAATAAAAATTGACTGACTTTTATTCAGACAACTATTTATGACAGAGCCATATGGGAGTATTCATAATTACTATATTTGTGCCTGCTATCAGTTTTGTACAAAGTCATGAATAGCATGGAAGGGATGAGTAGGGACCAGGCATTCACTTCTGCTGTAAGATTTAGAGGGCATCAAGCTGAGTTGGTAGGAGCTAGGTTCAAATCAGACAAAAAATGAGATGTTTCCTCACACTTGGGAACTCCATGCCAGAGAAGTGGTAAATGCAAAATGCATAGCTTGGACTCAATGGGAGAAAAGAAACAAACTAGGATATGGCATAGGCAGCTCAGGAAATTCTTTACTGAAGAGTATAACATATGCTAGTACAAAATAGTTTGCACATAGGTTTTCAGCTTAGAGGCCTACATCATCAAGTTACATGCTAAGTCAATAAGGAATTTACCACTGCAAGGCCAGTAAAATAAACAGATTCAAGAAAAAGCCTCCCTCTCCCACTTTTAGGGGAGTATTTGCGAGTTGTGAGAAATCAGCTTTCCTCCTCCTCTTTCTTGAGGCCTCTGCTTATGGTCACTGTTGCAGACAATAATATATTGTATCAAAAAGACTCTGAAATAGCATGACAGCTCTCTTGTAGGTGTCATGGATTTGCATTTACAGACACAGTGTTAACAGAATGCAGTATTGAGTGAAATTTAAGAAGCAGATAGATTAAGTCTTCTCTATTCTCTTCCTCTTTTCCACTACCAAGTAATCCAAACCCAGACAGGAACCCACCTACCTCACTTGTTTTTGCCAGAACTACCCGTGCACATGTAGTTGCTTTCCTGTATCTCACAGTGTAAAAATTTAAATTCAGCAATTCTCACCGTAACCTAATTTTGTTCTATGAAGCATGCCTCTTAATCCGAAAGACAAGCTAAATTTGTCCAGTAAATTATTTCCTGTGAATGATTCACTCAGTTCTACTACATCCAAACTCTCTTTAAAGTTCAAGGAATGCATAGCTAACTAACTGAGCACTGCAATTATGCTGGCACTTCCTTTAAAAGTCTCTCAAAAACAGTATTTGCCTAGCTATTTTTGTCCTGATTCAGTGGCTGCTTGTGTCAGCACAAAGCAGCCATGAACCTCCTTGATACAGAACTGAGCCACATTTGTGTTTCTTTTTAAATACACACACACAATTCCTTAATGCCCTTGTGAATGTGTAAGAGTATTCAAACTCTACAGCTTTCTCCTCCAATAGAAGTATTACATTAAAAAATGCAACATATACTCCTGCTGCTTTTAAATTGCCCATCCTGTGGAAGAATAGGCCTATATTTTTGCAAAGAATGAATGAGTTCAATGGCATTTGTAAAAGGGTCAGAAAAACCTAAGTAAGGCTTATAAAACTATTGCAATCATTTTAAGACTGGAAGAGGGACTGCGGGGTGGGGAACACAAGAGTGAGATTACATTCTTAACATTTATTCTCATTTGCAACTCCCCAAGAAATTTAACCCATATGTCTTAATGCCTTTACATTCTGTTAAATACTAGAAGCAGTACTTGACAGCAAAAGATTCACTAACATAAACACATGCTCAATGTGACAGCTGTTACACTTCACTGAGAAAGAAGTTTTCTAAGCGTAAGTTTTGTTGTTGTTTTTTTTTTCAGTAGAGGACAAAGGGTTAACAACATTTAAATTACAGCTACTGTAATATGGATAACAATTTTACTGATATGTACAATTGGAACTGATAGAAATGATTAGTTCCACATATATAAAAAGAGACCAGAAGTCCAAAAGAAAGCATACTTATCCAGCTACCTACATGTAGAAATTAAACAAAAATGCAGATTTCCAAGAGCTACTACAAATAAAACCAGGCAAAAAACATCAAGGAAATAAAGGTTGTCACAGCACCAGCCACAGTTAATCCAATTATATGTGATACAGCCACCTGTGCTACTGTAAAAAAGGGAACGAAGCCAGCTTCACCAGAGAAAGGAAAAAAAATTGGAGAATCATAGTATCACCAATGTTGGAAAAGACCTCCAAGATCATCTAATTTGGCTTCCCTCCTTCTACCAATATTTTCCCATTAAAGCTTGTGCAACATCTAAACATTTCTTGAACACACCCAGGAATGTTAACTCCACCACCTCGCTGAGTACCACACTTCAGGGCCTGATTGCTATTTCAAAGAGAATAAGTTTCTCCAAATACCCAATCTGAATCTCCATAGTACAACTTGAGGCCATTCCTTCTAGTCCTTTGCTAAAGAGGGTTAATCCCTCCAGTTTTTACAGGACTAACATTAGAATTTCTTAGTTTTTTGATGTTTAATTTTCTTGGATTTTACTTTTTTTTTTTTTAACCATTACAGTACCATTACAATCACATTACAATTTGTTTTACAAGAGGCCCAAATTACATCACAGATCAATCAATCACAAAGCATTCCATTTTAAGAGTGCATTCTGTAGTCTGTAGTCCTCAAGTACCTATCCAAATGACCTGTTTCAATGAAAATTGGACACCTTTACAGCAGATAAATATGCTTCTCTCTTTAACAGAGCCTCACCTTTAAATGGTGACCTAATCTACTTCTTCATATACTTTGCTTTCAAATCATAGGCATATTCCTACTCCCTTTTCAATTTCCCCCAAACCAATATTCTCAACTTTAAAATTACTACAACAGCAGTAACAGACCTGGATGTACAATTACTCTACAAAACAGCTCAAGGAGATACTTACCTGGGCCCTGGGTGCACAGCTAACCCCAGCTTCACCCTTCCTTATGCCAACCGTGTTCAAGCCCCCACTTCCATCCCCTTAGACTATCAGCCTCTACCCCAGGAACGTTGGCAGTGCCCTTGCTCAGACCAAGTCATGGCTAACCCCACCTCAGCTTTCTGATGGAAAGAACAGCCCCACTCTGGTTACTCCTAGGCTAAGTCACTAAGTAATAAAAATAAAGACAAAAACTCTTAACTCATAGCAGATCCAGGGGAAGTGCCTCAAGCTCTAAACCACCAACCTGCAAGAGAGACAGGTGGGAGGTGGGCTCATGTTTCTTCATCAAGATGTAATTGGGACCAGGTGGATGTGGGCAGGGCTAGGTTTACACAAGGGGCATACCCTGGCTGTTCCCGGCACAGCTGAGCAATCTAAGGCCTTGGTGCAAAGAAAGACGCCTTCTGACTGTTAAGTCTATAGCTGTTACACTCAGCCTGGCTTCACTGTCTGCTTCTGTGCTCATCTGAGGTTTTTTTGGTGTCATTTCCAAAACTCTTGGCATGTGAACTGTAGGGAAGAGGGTGAAATGCAGGGGGTGTGGCAGAGTGCTCAGAAAAATGGTATCTGCTCAGCTGAAGATCCATCTGAAAATGCTAGGGTGTCTCCTGGGTTGGCAGTGGTTCTGTGAAGCAGGACTGACTGTGGCTAGCAGCCCTTAGCTGCCACTCTGCTCCACAGCCACTCACCTGGGCTCTTACAAAGCCCAGGTGCCCGGTATGGGCACTGCACTGTTGTGTGGCTCTACAGCACTTGGCTTCCTACCGTCTCTCTGGGGCCATGCTGCTGCCTGCCTCCTTGGTGCGGGTGGAGCACAATGGCTACGGCTTAAATTCAAAGCTCCCTGCGGCTTGCTGAGACTTCATACTTGGCAGAATGCTGAATGCAATGATGGCTTTGAAGTCATTTTAATACGTCCCTGCCTCTTAGCATTTGAAAAACGTATTTTATTCCAAAATGTACATCACTTTTTAGTAGCATGAAATTCATCCTAATGGTCCTTTTAGTCTCACAGGTTTAAGTTAAATTCTCTAATTCTCAAAATTATACCCCTAATTGTCTGATAAAAATCCTAAGCAATTAATTTAGCTTTAGCAACACTATCTTAGATTTTTGCTGTTACGACAATTAGAATTAACCCTTTAAGTTGAGATGTATAAATCAATGGGTTTTCTAAGAAACTTCCAATTATATGATAGAAATGCACACCCCATTTTTCTTCTGACTTACAGAGGAAGGAAAAAAAAGAAAAAAGCAAAACAGTTCCTATAGCTAAACTTGAGGATTTGCCACATTGCAAAGATAATTTTCTTCTTTCTGAGTTTTTCAGAGCTTTTCCTCTCTTTTTTAACACCTACTTTTGCTATCTACCTCACAAGTAAATAATCTTACATTAAATACTTCTAAGTCCCTGCCACAAGAAAATACACAGCAACCACTATTGTCAGGCATAAACATATGACCTGAATTGACTGCCAAAAATAGTCTGTCACTCCTACCATAAAACTGCTGGTTTGCTAGAAAAAAGAAACACATTTCAAATATCCCAGCATTGCATCAAAATTGTACGAACTAGGCATATTAGCTGAATATTTACTGTACCTATTCAAAATACACTCTGTACTGTAATTTATAATCACCTCTTCATAATATTAAATGTATCAAACTGGTGTGTGCAAAGATACATATGTACATTTAATATATATATACATATGTACAGAATCTCCATTTCTAAATTTTATAATTTTTGTACAGAGTGAACTCCTTCTTCACTGAGAAGCAGATATGAACTTGCTGAGTAGGATGTAAGTTGGAACTCCAATAGTCAGTGAACAAAAAAGTGCTTACTGGACACAGGAATCACATACTGTTACAAATAGGAAAAATGAAAAACTCCAACTCATAAGAAATGTCTAAATACAGTAGGAGTCCTCAGATTAATAAATTGTGATGCGTATAGTACATCAGCTGAGTACAGTGGAATAAAAATGGCAAAACATTTCAGATGCTGTACAAGACTTTGCTTCATGGTTGGTTGTGGGGTTTTTGTAGGATTTTTTTTTTTTTTTTAAATTCAACTCTAAGCACCACTAAAGCCTATTTTCTGTGCGTATTACAGATATGCACACCAAATAGTGAAGACCATGTAGACCTATGTTGTGACACAACTTAAGGGTATGTTTTCTGCTATATAAGGATCATTAAACCACTATACCTAGTTTAAGCCATAACTTTCCTGGAAAAACCCATTTACATTAGCAAATATAATGCACTGAAGCCAAAAGTTTTGTGTTTCATTTCACGAGCATTAAAGAAAATGATCTAAAATATTTTTTACAAAAGCAAGGTCTGCATAAATTAAATGCAAAAAAACAGCTGAGTTCATAAAGATGTTATGAATCATTTTCTCTTTACTGAAGTGAAAGCTTATTTAAAATAATTTTTTTTAAGTTATCACTTTCAATTTTCTTAAATAAATTTTTCCCCAAATAAAAAATTTGTGGAAATTCACAGTTTTCATTAATAATATATGAAGTTAAAATTTTTGAAAATGGGAAAAAATAAATCTACATTTGATTACATGTGATTTTCTGTAGAGGGTGTATATTCTGCCTTACACTGGAAAAGCTGAAGCTTAGTGGGAGGAAGTAGGTGCAGCATCATCTAACCTTTGACAGGAGGGAACAGTGCTACTAAGATATATCTGTGTACCACAGTACTGCATATTCTTTTGCAAAAATCTTGTTTTGCACACCTTATTTCCATAAGTGGAAGACACAAATGCACCATCGTTACTGAGGTATCTGAAGAAAATGCAATTTAAAACAATACGTTAATTGTAAAAATAGACCAAGTGTTATGATTCACTTGGTTCTGATCAAGTCATTTAGCTTTCTAAAAGAAAAGATTGTAAGTCAATATTAAGTTATGCTTTTGGACTGTTCCTTTTGTTGGGAGAAATTATGCTAAAAGAGCACGTGTAGTCTTCTACGGGATTTGCTCATTTATAAACCCATTTTGAGGCCTAAAATAACAAGCAGCCCTTTTTGCTGAAAGCAGTTTTTTCATTCTAACTATGAATATTCCTATAAGAAAATCCACTCCAATTTCATAAACAACTCAACACTTCTCAAGATTTCCTTTCTTTCTGATACAAACAGGCTCGCAGCTGCAACCAATCACTTCTTGTGCCAGTGCATTTGTCAATTAGCTCTAAGGAAATCTCCTAGCACATAAGGCTCAGCTTATGATCAGGCAGGAAATTATGGTCTATTATGCAATTTTATTCTGGTCTGTGATTGACTGCACAGCAAAGGGCCACTCGGTGGCAGCCAGTGATACTTCCATAATTTCATAAAAGCAGATGGTGGAAATATGACACCAGCAGATCAGAAATACTGAGTCTACTAGATAGTAAATGAAGTTTCTAGAAAGAAAATTGAAGGATTTTAACATACAGTGTTCCTTTGCTGTGTATTGACATTACAAACTCTGGTGTTTTCAGATACAGTGGAAGTTAGCAAAGTTCTGATCTGTTCCTATCCACTCTATTTAGACATGGACCTGTTGGAGCATACAGTGAGAGTAGCGAGGCATTGGAACAAGTTGTCCAAAGAAGCTGGGCATGCCGCATCCCTGGTAAAGGCCAGGCTGGATGCGGTTTTGAGCAACATGAACTACTGGGTGGCAACTCTGTCTGCAGTAAGCGACTGGAACGAAATGATCTTTCAAACCAAACCTTTTTATGATTCCATGATTATTTACACAAGATTTGTAATTAAGTAACCAGTTTTTAGGAAAGTGAAATCAGAGTGCAAGAGGAGCAGAGAGAAAAGGGAAACCAAAATGAGTTGTAAAAAAGAAAATACTGTCAAACGTCAAACCACACTATTTAGTTTGGGAATTTTTGTAAATGAGAAATAATATTTCTCATAGTGGAGAAAGGAATTTTCATCTGCAACAAAATTACATGCAAAATACTTTGAGCCACTGTTTATTTATGGTACCACATATGGTGGTAATTGCAAAATTACAAATATTTATTGTCAGGTAGATGAAAGCCTTATTTCCTTTGTTGTAAAAGAAAAAAATCCAGAAGATCTAGCACATGTCTCATGGTTTCTAGGTAATTAACATAAGTCACTTTAATAGGAGGGTTACTTCTTTAAATTTGCCAAAATAGAGTTATCTGGCTTTTTTTTGTTTGTTTTGCTTTGTTATGTTTTGCCTGTGATTAATGTAATTGAAACTGCAGCAGCAATTAAACAGTTATACTACGTTAGTGAAGCAGTTTCACTGCCATGATAAATTACTTCTCTGAGGATATTACTTACAACAAGCAGAGAAACCTAAAGTGTATTAAATCAGATTAAAAAGGGAACTTTACCTTTCTAACGCCAGCATTTTTATGTGCTTTTCACTCCTAAGCTTCACTTCTTAGTGAGAGGTAGAAAGAATTTCTAAAATTATAAATGTTTCTGATTTTCACAGGAAGTTATAGGAGCCTGGAGCTAAATCTAGGAAACCAGTGGATTTGGGATATCTTAAATCTTCAGTAGTGGTGCTCTGGCTTATCCATGAAATACTGTTAAACCCTTTCATCTCAAAAGTAGTTAGGACTCAAGTAGAAATATATGCCTTGTAAAAAAGAGCAAACATTCTGATTTAGCAAAGTGGCAAATCTTTGCTTGAAAAAGCAGGAAGGTGTGAGAGACTTCAGCCTGAGGCCTGCATCCAGAAAACACAGGATAACTGCTGACTAACATATAAAAGATAACATGAAAAATATAGTAAAGAAATTCTGGGTCTTTTTACTGCCAAAATAAATCATGAACTTAGAATTATGCAGTTCAACTGATTTAATGGCTAATAATAATAATAACAATAATAATAATGCTTGCATAATACTTCAACAGACTAGAACATTGCTCCGCATTACTACTTTGGAGGTGTCATTAGAAGAAGGTAGGCTTCCTATTCTACACTAATGGTACTGATGCAGGCTTGGGCACAAACACTCGATATCACTTGGTCTTACTCATAAAGGCTAGCCTTAATTGTTGGAGGAATGCTGCACCACTTTGCACTCTAGTGAGAAACATAAGTACTTACGCTAAAAAAAGTGCAAGATGAAAAACACAATGCTAACTTCCAAAATAATAGAGGCTAAATATTTTTGAGTGGTATGCAAAGGAAATAGATCAGTCTAGCTTCATATTCAGTCTAAATGAATAGTACTGAAAGTTCTCTGTCACAAAATAATATAAAAAGAAAAGTCTTCTGTTAATGTTGAGCTTTCCGTTAAATTTATTTTCTATTTAAGCACACAATTAAGAACTAGAACATCAGAGAATAATTATGCAAGAAATTATTTTAAAACTGGAACCAGAAGCAGTACTGTTTATATAGTATGACATATCCTGACCTCATGAATCACATTGCAGAAATATCTGATGATCAAGAGCCACAAGGTTCATTTCACGTATGTTGGAGGGACTGATACAGTGGCTGCTCCATGGATGCTGATGCTACCATCCAGAAGCAGGACATTACAAAGGCAAGGATCCCCACATCTCTACTGAAGGACAGACTATGGTGTGTAAACAGATCCCTAGATAGTTATGGACAGCCTCTTCAATTCTCACTGGATCACAAACTGTCCAAAGCTGTAAGTGATTCCTATCTTGTTAAGGAATAAAAGAGTATTTATTCATACTTAATCTACCAAAAAATGATCACAGCATAGATAAGAGAACAGAAGATATTTGATTTCAATATAAAAATTTATTCAACTAACATTATACCACTAATGTAGGATTAAAAATATAAAGTTATTTTGCTATAATATTACCATCTGGTAGAGAGTACAGAACTTCGGATATTTTAGAATATATTATATAAATATTTGGCTCACAGATTATAAATAATTATAAACATGAAATCTTTTTTTTTTTTTTTTAAAAGCATTGTTAGTTCATTAAGATATTCAAAATAATCTCTTATAGGAACTTTTAATATATTTTTTTTGTATTTTTCTTTTCTCAAGTCTGTGAGCGGTTCATATGGATTTATGAGATTTTCAGCATATTAAAATATATGGTATTAGTCTATGGCTTTGATAAAAATATATATTTTTTAAAGTGCATATCTATGGGTACTTGATAAAGAACTAGAATATTATAGATTCAGTCATGAATATTCGATGGAATATAGTAAATACTTGATCCAAGTATTAGAATAATATTTAATATAACAAGTGAAAGCATATTATGGGACTGTCAAATGAACTGGCACTTTGATAAACATTGATTTTCCCATATTTCAGAAAACTTCACTGCATTAAGAATTCTACTTCAGGAACTCTACATGTAACATTCTCTATTATATTATATTATATAATCCTTGAATATAGTATTTACTCAGAAGAATTCACCATATATTTTTAGTCTGATTTGCAATGCATCTCACATCATTGTTCAACCTGAATCACCCTGGTAATTAGGACCAGCTTCTCTGGGGAATTTGTAAGGTAGTGAACAATCACTGCAATCCATTGCAGTTACACCCTGTTGTGTCCATGTCTGCACTCATTGACTGCGCTAAGATTACAGCTTGACTTGTTGAAGGAAAGATTTCCTGCAAAGACTTTCATAAAATGGTAATGATAGATAGATATTAACTTTAAAACAACTGATAAATCAGTGAATACTGGATGGATGAACACTCAGGGGAGGTGGCTATGGATAATGTGCTCCTGAAGTTCAGGGAAGGATGTTGGGAGTGATTAATGACAGCTCAAAGAAGGCCGAACTTAGCTCAATACAGACAACCAGAGGGTGGTATTTGGCCTATATGAATTGCTATATTGGCTCAGTGGGTAAGCCAGGTGCACCAATTCAGTGAATCAAATGATTTTTCAGTGGAGTGGGTCAACTAGCTACTACTGGTCCCTGACTAAATTGAAAGAGTGCAAACCTCTTCCTGCTTGTGCCATACCAGTATGGGTAGGGGTAGGTATGCACCACAATCAAACACAGAACAAAAAAAGGGATACAGTAAATGAACAGTGTTTCAAAGGTAGCAGTTGTCTTCAGCTGACTCTCAGTGCATGTATTTCTTCCTGGTTACTGGGGCATGCTGAGTGTCATGACAGTGAGCGTATTGTACCAATAGGTATTGAGAATCACAATCACGTTGTGATGCAGCTGAAATGTTGAGAATACAATAATAAATTGAGAATACTTTGCAAAGTGTAATTTCCCCAGGTATTGTTATTTAAGTGCATTGTTTTATTGCTCTGCTAACACAAAAACAAAAACAAAAAATGTAATGTCTTAAAGCTTTAAATAAGTAAATTATTAAACCCTTAACTTCTGGAATATCAAAAAGAATCTGGTCAGGTTTCAAACAAGGAACAGTTTTCTGTGCATGAAGGAAAATGCTCATTTATTTCTCCACGCTGAATAAAGTTGAACGTCTAGAATTCTTCCTTCCTGGGAAAGACACATGATAAATTGTATCTAAAGAATTGTTTTCTAACACAGCAAATAAGATATAAGAAATGTTTGTTTCTAGCCTTACTTGCTTTTCCAGTGCTATGAATTCCAAAAAAAAAGCTTTACTCATCAATATATCACACATGCTAAATAACAAAGTCAGAAGTTCATAAACTACAGAGAACAGAAGTGAAAACAAGCTCAATATTGAACTGCGACCTTTGGTTCCTTAGTTGTATCAGGAGACTTATTTCATTCTCTTGTCACTGAATAAGTGATGCTAGGATGAGTCATTTTCAGTGAATTATTATCAGCGTAAGAATTGATCAAGTTAACTGTGGCTGTAATAAGAACAGGTCTTGTTCTCCAAGTAGTGTTGCTTTGTTCAAGACATCATAACAGAGTAAGTTGAAGTCCTGTCAGTTTTTTCTCCTAAGGCAAAGCATACATTAAAATGATGACTTGTCGGGAATCCTGATCCAAAAGAGGTAAATTTTAATTTCTTGCTTGAAAAAATTTTACTGTCTTACATTTTGTTTCTAGATAATGGAAGCATGCATTTTGTGACAAAACAGGCTTATTCAAGCAGGCGAATGATCAGCCAGCTCTCAATCCTTGTCACAACTGAGGGAGTAACTGTGGTGTTTCTAGGCAACTGTTGTTTGCAGAAATAAATCATAGCAATACCAAACTAACTCTGGGGAAGTGACATGAAGCTATCTATTTGTTAATTTTATCTGCATACACAGTATATTGGACACCTCAAAAATTAATATTTCTAATTGTCCCTATGAGTTGTGGAGTAAGTTATCTCATTATTTGCTGACCTACAGCACTAATATTCAGCTTATTTAAAGAAAACACAAAACCCCTACTCTGGAGTTACATATTATGCATAATAATCTACCACAGAATACTTCAAAAATAGATATGTTTTGTGCAAGGAATTTATGTAGTTGACTATCATCAGAAATACCAAATTAACTTTAAAAATAAATAACTTAGATTATCAAAAGGGATTACAGATGTTTTCTTCAGCTATCACACCAAATCATTCCAAGCTATCTGATTATCTAAGGGCAAATGCACATCGAAGGAAAATAAAATTGAAGCTTTATGACATAATGAAGTACAAGCCAAGTACTCAAATAATCCTGTTCTAGAATCTTCTCCAACTAAAAATAACGTCATCACACCAATATTAACCTACGATGATGTAAAAATATTTTGACGCCCTCTTCCATAACACCCACATAGGTAAGCTTAGTAAGTGTGGGATAAATGAGTGGACAGTGAGGTGGACTGAGAACTGGCTGACTGGCAAAGCACAGAGGGTTATGATCACCAGGGCATAGTCTAGTTGGAGGCCTGGTACCTAGCAGTGTTCCCCAGGGGCCAATACTGGGCCTAGTCTTGTTCAACATTTTCATTAATGATCTGGATGAAGGGATAGAGCGCACACTTGGCAAATTTCCTTATCATCTGAAGCTGAGAGAAGTGGCTGACACACCAGAAGGCTGTGCTGCCTTTCAGTGAGAACAAGACAGACTAGGGAGCTGGGAAGAGAGGAACCTGATGGTGTTCAGCAAGGGCAAATGCAGAATCCTACACCTGGGGAGGAATATCTACATCAGTATGAGTTAGGAGATAACCTGCTGGAAAGGAGCTCTGCAGAGAAAGACCTGGGTGTCCCAGTGGACAATAGGTTGACCATGAACCAGCAGTGTGCCCTTGTGGCCAAAAGGCCAGTGGTATCCTGGAATACATTAAAAAAAACGTGTCCAGCAGGTTGAGGAAGGTGATTCCCACCCTCTTTTCTGCCCTGGTGAGACCAGAACTGTGTACAGTTCTGAGCTCCTCAGTTCAAGAAAGACAGGGAATCTCTGGAGAGAGTCCAGAGGAAGACTACAAAGATGATGTCGGTTGAGGCAAATCCAAAGAAATACAGTTTCTTGCAGCATCTTTTCTCTTCAGTTTTAATTCCTATGTTTTTGAAAAATATTTAGTAATGCCAAGCATGAAAGAAGCAAAACAGTTATCTACAAGGAAAATGAAAAGCTTCAGCAGTACCACTGAGACCTCAAAATCATGCCTAAGGGCAAAATCAATCCTTACGTTAACAGAAATGTTGGGGTAGCAATTGCGTCTGTCAGAATGATCATTCTCTCTAATAACAGGGTGATAGCAATCATTACGTATATTTCCTTAGGCAATCTGCATAAATGTACATTTTCAGGCTTCCCTTTTCATTATCTACAGTCTAGGGAGTGTGCCTAACTGCCATTCCAAAAGCAAGGCAAAGTTAGAACCTCAAATGCAAGTTACCCCTTTTGAAACCAGATCCAGATAGAGGAGCATGAGCTAATGTGATCCTTCTCATTTTTCTCTTTTCTCAATAGAAGATAAAACATATCCAACTTTTAAAATAGACTGCATGCTCTTTACACTAAATAAGGACAATAAGTAGTTTTTCAAGTAATTTATGTAGATTAATTTATGTAGAATTTAATTACCATGTTGCGAAGCAGGCCAAAGTATGCCTCGTGAAGAAGTAAAAATAAAACTCAAATACAGCCAATTGTTGAATTCCATCTGAATCATAACATCAAAGAACATGCCTATAGTTACAAGTATTATTAGCCAGTAGTTCAAGTACATAAATCTGCATGTTGGGAGCTATAACTCAAGATGAAACTTTTTCAGAGGTATGAGTTTTGATTCACAATGATCACTGAGATAACACAGAGAAAAACAGTGAGAATGGAGGAGTATTACTTCCAACATAAGCAAATCAAAATTTCTTTGATATTCACAGTAATATAAATATACACCTTTAATGTGGGGAAAACATAATTTAGCCCCTTAGACAACAGCATGGATTTCTAATGCTACGTCTACATTGGCTAAAGAGATATTCCCAGAATTCTCTTCAGCCACAATCTCTGAACAAAGAAAAAACAGTGGATGAGATAATAATCAATCTTAGAGTCAATTAGAAGATAAACTGCCTTTTTAATTAACACTATTCGCAAACAGATCTTGAAAATATTGTGCATACTTCTCTGAAAAGTATTATGTAAATAACATGCATTTGCAAAATTGTCGACTGTCCCATATACTAAGTACTAAATAAACAGCTAACTAAATAAACAGCACTTTGAAACTATATTTCTTACTTAACTTTACCTAAAGTGAAACATCTAATTTAAAGTATTTCTCTAGATTTTCATTCAGATCAACAGAGAGCTTAGTAACTGCACAAAATCTGTTCCCCTTGCTACAGAAGGAACCTAGACAAAAATCCTGTTGTACTGAAAGTCTAAAGATACAATACTGACACAGTTTGAGGGAGATGGGATGCCTATAGACTGCTAAAGATAGGTAAGGACAAGCTCTCACACACAAAAGCTTTTCCTCAGGTCTGAAAAAAAACATCATTCTTCAAAGTTACACTGAACTTTAACTTGACAAATATGACCTTATTTTTATGACCTTGTATCACTTACTTAAAAGAAACAGGTGCACGTTATAGCAAAGTGTATATACAGTGGAAATGTTATAAGATACAAGGACAGTTGATAAGGTTCTATGTAGTTAGCTTTAGCCATGCAAAACTTTAAACAGTTGTTCATCGGAGTGTTTGATGCATTTAAACTTTTACTTTCACAGAAACACTTTTCACCTAGGCTACATTCGTAGTCAAATAATGATTTTCAATGTAACTTAATGTTTTCCAATTTGAAAAAATTGGTTTTAGATTAATCCTGCCCTTGCTAACATGTCCCAAAATACCATATACCTGCTTTGCCACCTGATTAATGACAATTAACATGTTACACTTGACCAGAAATATCTTTTACTTCCACCATACATGAAAGTGATATTTGGAAGATAGGAATTACTAGCCAAAGCATCTTCTGTTCATGTGACACATTCCAGCAATTATCTTCAAGAACATAGTTTTGTACATTTTAATACCTCAATGAATAAACTACAGTGCAAATGTTCATGGCACTTCACTGAATGCAGTGTACGTACATGCTAACTGATACGGGCTGGGATTGACTTCATATAAACTCTCCAGTCTACCTAGAGTGATACTGTCCTCAGTCTAAAACCTAATTTTAATAAACAAAATGTCAAAATGAATTTGATTCTACTTTCTTATAATTCACCAAAATGTACAATATATTTATACATTATCATTCAGTATATCCATAATCCTGTAATAAGCCTCATTTATCACTATGTAAATAAATAATTGGAAGATATGCTGAATTTCCAAGACATTTTCTCATTATATGATGTTCGTGAAATGATCATCATTTCTCATGAAATGATCTTAACATAAATGTTTAACAAAGGATGGAATGAACTAGACGGTATTCAAACAACAACAAAAATGTGCATGGTTATATTTTTCTTTATAATAACCTTCTTTAATTTGTTCATTCCAGTATAGCCTTTGTTTTAAACATAGCCCTTAGATATCAGTAATTTTTATTCTACCAAATGTATTTATGTCCCAAACCATAATGATTTTTCTCACAGTATAAATGCCAGCTCAGTGTTATACAGAAAGAACTGAGGCATGGAACAAAGTCAATGAGTTATAAAGGGTCCTTTGGGAATCCTGCCTTTGAACACACAACTTCTGGATCCCAATTCACTTCAGCTTCAGTCACTAGACCATAATTATCTTTACAAAGAAGAAAAAAATCCTACATATGTGTTTATGGTGATGATGTGATAAAATCAGATGACTTTTCCAATTAAAGTTTGTCACATGCTTAGCCATGAACTTGAATGTTACTTTGAGGATGATGCTACTTCAGAAGTGAGTACCTTGTTTAGCCTCAGAGTTACTGTGCTATATCAGCTTGACTTCTTATGAGCGCAAAACTGGCCTCCGGAGAGCAGAGCACAGAAATTCAACCCCAGCATATAAAATGGACATTGTCTTTTTCAAAAAGTGGGCTATGGGGCTTCTCCAACACTGATGTTAAATACATCAAACCAACTCAATTTGGAAATACAGATTTTCTCTGGCACATTTTTCAAAGAATTCAATGCTTAACTCAAAGATTTTCAGTGCATAAATCATAATGTTTTAAATTACTTTTTTATTTGTTTAGTTTTATACTTCATTTATGTGTACCTAAAATTCAATGCTAGCTGAAATATTTATTTCTTTGTTTTAATTGCCTACAGATAGTTCCATTGTTTGGTAACTTTATTAAATCCTTTGAGGATTTATTTTATGGTGTTTGCTGAAGAAAAATTAGAAAAATTTTAACTGGGAAAAAGCAAAGCATCCCAATGCACAACTAAAGTATACTCCTCAGATGTACTGCTCTGCCTTTGTGTATTCATTACTCATTCTTCCATCTTTAAACAAATATTAGAAGAACAATGTATTTTATAAAGAGCCAACTTTAAAGCATTTTGAATTAATAGATATGTAAATGTATTTATTGATCCAAGATGGGTTAAATCAAGCAGAGCAGCTTAGCAGACCACGATCAAATATAAGTGTGTTTCTGTTCAGGCACCAAGAAGATGAAGAGCTAAAATGGACTGCTTGGCTCTAAATGACAGTATTAACTGAATAGGCAAGTCTGGCACAGTTGAAAGAAGATAGTCAGGAGGCAGCTTGTAATATCTCAAAATGAGTTATATTAAATTTGACTGCAAAATCACCTGCGAAGTATCATTACTGAAGACTAATAAAGTTAATTGAATGTACATGCGCAACAGAATTTGGCTAAGAAAGAAAGAATATAATTTGAGGACTACTAAATTGGTCATCTAACAAAGCAGTGGTGACTGAATTTGCAACAATGGTTGCAAACACACGTTAATGGGAGAATTCTCTATTGAACAACATAGTATCGTATCAGGGAAGACTGTAATGCCTAAATTTTTATATATCATTAATGACCATGAGTAATCTTGACGGCACAGGACTCCTGGTTCAAAATGTAAACTCTGATAGTAATGTACCAAAAGAAATAAACAGCAACAACAGGAACAAAACCCCACAAACCAGAACCTTTTACTATGAAATACTAAACATAAAAAATCCCGAAGAGCATAGGAAAATGAAGATATTGAATATCATCAGAGGAGTGTTTAAAGATTGGATTACAAGGTCAGAGTAAATGCATACAAGATCTCACAAAAACTTTAATCATAATCTAGATAGTCAGAAATGTTAACTAAGACATAACCATAACTGACAACACTCATCCAAGACTTCTGAAGAAATGTGAATATATAATTGCAGGCTTATCAACAACCAGATTAAAGTCAAAACGTAAGTCAGGCTCGGGCCAAGTTGGTTCATTAATTTCTATTGGTGGCAGAAAATGAGGGAACAGGATAATAGTCTCCTGTTACAATAAATGAGTCTAAACATCTTAGGAAGGAGGAAGAATTACAAGGATATACTTTTCTGACAGAAGGATAACAATGAGGAAGAACAGTCTAGTCAAAAACAAAACTTTTCACAGCACTCCTTAGCAGAGAAACAATGAAAGAAATTAAGCTTGATATGTATCACAACACAAAAATGAGGAGAAAAAAAAAAAAAGATCAAACCATATTAAAAGAAAATATTTCTATCATATAAGCAAGTTGAAATTCTGGGTATAAGAGTAACTTTATTATAAAAACATTCCAAAGGCAATTGGCCAAGGAAACATTCATCATGGAATATCAGCAATGTGAGGCTACCCTTCATCTACTACAAGTCTATAAACCTGTTGTGATAAGCCAGGGCAATCCCATACTGCAGCTAAAATATAGTTCTGCACTGTCCTTATATTCTTTTCCTTGTCATTTACTTCAAGCTACCACTGGAAATAAGATTCTGGCATAGAATGACCACAGTCTGATCCACTATAATCAGTGCTGATGTTTTTAACACCAGCCTTGTAGCTTATCACTTGGAAGCGTTTTGATTTTGGCTACTTTTAAATGAAAGAAAGAGGGAAAGAACGAGAGAACCCTGTATGAGTGATAGATGGAAATAGGAACATGCAGCAACCTAGCAAAGAAGTGATTAGAAATGTCTTAAAGTTAATGCAGGATAACACTTTTCACCAGGCTAATACAATCAGCAAAATCAAAAGCAGATGCAGGTTAAGGAGAATAACTTTGAAACCCTGAGAAATGACCAAGACAATTCCTTTTTTCTACTATTATACTAAGATCAGTGATCTGGAAAGAGCTAATAGCAGACTGAAGGCAACAGCTGGAGTGGCAACATACAAAATCAAGCACATGTTCAAGGAGATAAGCAATCAAGTGGGAAAAAGATGGAGAACTGATCCATAAGTACTGTAAAGAGGAGGAGATACATACAGAATTAATGGAAACTACAGAAAGAGGAGGGCAAAAAGACAGTTTTCAGATGAAGGAGGAAAGGAGGAATACAAAGTGGACTGAAAAGAATGACAGGTGAGACATAACTGGTCATATTGACAAGTAATCAATTACTTGAAAGTAATTACTGTGGAATTGCTCAGTAATGCAAAGATTCAATTAATCTGAGAAGCAATTATATGAAGAATCAAGTACTGTATTAAATAAATATGGAGAAAAATAAATTAATATGAATCGATAACATAGATAATCAGTAATAGTGTTAACCACTTATGTCAATATGTACATATGGAATTAATCAATTATTGGGAAAACAAAAGTAGTGAGAATTAATTAATGTGTCTAATACATAAAGACTGTAGCTGTTGAAAAAAACATGCCAAAAATATTAGCTTGGTCTTCCCTTTCACACTCACTTTATAAACATAACAGTAAATCTGACCTTCCATTATTTTTGCTTTGTAGACAGCTTAGTATGTTATATCTACAGTAGACATTGAGTTCTCAACAATAGCTAGAGAAGCATAAGAATTTCCCTAACTTGCTATGCCAATGTACAGTAGACATCAGTACCTATATATTACTTTTGGAGATTTTGAAGAACTGAGATGCCTGTGTCACAAAGTCTGTAGTCCGCAGCCAGACTAGAGACAGACATCTCTTAATATCACTTCATAAAAATGTATTTTTTCAGATCATACTAACTGTATGAAAGATCCCTACACTTATGAATAATCAGTGACACAACTAGGATAGATATGTGGACTATCATAGATTATGAAATCTTAGCAACTAGTAATATCTGCCAGAGACAGAAATACATCTATCATGTATTGCTCCTCATATGTTACCTTAAATAACTTTTCTTTTCTCATATTTATATCCCTGATATATTTAGTAAGCCATCACATTCTACACTTTCACTAGACTGAAAAGAAAAAACAGCCTGCTATATAATCTCTCTCTTCTGGCACTCAAGAGAATTCCAAAAAAACTCTCAACCTTGACTGTAAAATATGCAGATATCTCAAAACATCAGATATCACAAAAATGTGTGGAGATTTTAACTGTGATCTGAAAACAGTATACCTATAGTAGTGGGACCTTGGATCCATGCCAATGAATCTTTGCTAGAACTACTGTGCTATGTCACAGGATTCTGCTCAAATGACAGCTTTTAATGTCAGAACTAATACACAAATACCTGTAATGTTTTCCAAAGAACTGTAAGGATGTATTTCAAATGCCTTCTGTAGGAAGATCTCTTCATTCTCCTGATCAGTCCTATAGCCTAATGAGAATCAGGGCAGGAGGTAGTTTGATATTAAGATGTGTGAGTGTAGGGTTCTATACTGAGAATTCTGCTCTTCTGCCAGATATCCACCCAGAGACATTCCCAGTAGTGGTCAGTGGAGCCCAGAGAGTTTAGCTGGACAGCATTTAGCTGCCTGATCATTAGGATCCCTGTGTTATTTGATATGC
This sequence comes from Perdix hodgsoniae, assembly GCA_035772895.1. Taxonomy (NCBI): domain Eukaryota; kingdom Metazoa; phylum Chordata; class Aves; order Galliformes; family Phasianidae; genus Perdix; species Perdix hodgsoniae. Next base: position 4,368,564 of record JAPSGF010000056.1, on the reverse strand, counting down.
ACTACAACAGATATAACATGCACACGGGGCTTACAGATGGAACACAAAATGTATGGGAGACCATTCACTTTTGTCGTGGCACCTGGAGGCTGGGTAAAAAACAGGAGAGAATCTTCAATGGCACAACATGCCTGTGTGCAGAAAACAGAATCACATCCTAAATGCCCATGTTTGGGGTAAAAGACACTTCTTCTCTTTCCACCTCTCACCCCTTGCTACTGTACTATCTATAAAGACTGGATGTATGTTGATAGAAATGAGGAATGAGAGGACAGACAGCAAACACTTCTGCAGGCATCTTAAATATACACATCTTAATTCAGGTGCTTGAATCTTCCCAAAATTACAAGAAAGCTGAACAGGATCTGCCTCAATCTTTTCCTGAGAGTTAGCAGCCCAGAAATGCTAAACATGTTTTTATTTCTTGAATTATTTTCCATTAACCTTTCTTGGAAAAGAATGATCAGAAGTATGTCTAAATCCCAGATGAGTATTTATCAATACTCATTACAATTGACAGGATTTCTTTTGGTTTTCTAGATTATATTATCTGATACATCAGTAAAAATACTTACTACAAACAAATGCAGAAGTATAATTGGAATAAGTATGAAGAATAAAAATGTATCAGCTTGAAACACTATAAAAAAAAAATTAGTATCCCAGTATGATTGGACCATTTTGACTCTCCGGAAAACTAGAACATCGAAACATAAACCTAAGAGCAAGTATTGCTAAGAAATCTAACAAAAATTGGAAAACAGCACATAATGGAAAGAAAAGAGATTTGATAATTATAGGCTCATTAATTTTACCTTAATAGCTGAAAGGCTACAAAAGAAATGTTGAAGAGATGTATAATTAAACTCTTAAACGAAAAATGAGATAAAGGGCTATATAAGTTTACAAAGTTGTAAAGCTCTGTGCTAAGTAAATATGTCTCCTTCTATGAAAACTCTTTGTTGTTGCTACTGTTGGTTGTTTTCTTTTAAGACTGGAAAGTGAAGATTTAATTGTTCTGAAGTTTAATGAAGCTGACACTTGGCAATGAAAAGTTCAAAACTTGTATTACTCTCTCTAATGTAAGACATTAAAAATTAGAGAGGAGAAAACAATGAGCTATGCTAGAATAATTTTACTTTTAGAGTTCCATAAGAATTGACTCCGGGATTAATAACTGTTTAATTCTTTGACTTTTGGCTTAATAGATAATTAAATCTGTTCCAAAGTTGGGAGGCATCATCAGTACAACACAAGATTAAAGAAGAGCTGTATGACAAAAAAAATTAAACAAAATAAAATCTACAAGATTCTGCTATAAACTGGTGGCTTATTGTGCAGGTATGGAATAAATTTATGCAACAATTAATCACGGAAAGGCAAAATGATTCTATAATTTATCCAACAAACTATTCAGTATTACTTTGGATGCTTCATGTATTGGTATATATCTTCCATCAGAACAGGGGTGGCCAGCAGGAACAGGGAGGTGATTGTCCCCCTCTACTCTGCTCTTGTGAGGCCCCATATGGAGTACTGTGTCCAGGTCTGGAGCCCCCAGTACAGAAAAGACAGGGAGCTGTTAAAGAGGGTCCAGAAGAGAGCCATTAAGATGATCAGGGGGCTGGAGCACCTCCCCTATGAAGACAGGCTGAGGGCATTGGGCTTGTTCCACCTGGAGAAAAGAAGGCTGCGAGGTGACCTCATTGCAGCCTTTCAATACCTAAAGGGAGCCTACAAATAGGAGCAGAATCAATTCTTTGAAAGGGTAGATAACAGCAGGACAAAAGGAAATGGTTTTAAGTTGAGGGAGGGAAGATTTAGGTCGGATGTCAGGGGAAATTCTTTACTATGCGAGTGGTGAGGTGCTGGAACAGGCTGCCCAGAGAGGTTGTGGATGCCCCATCCCTGAGGGTGTTCAAGGCCAGGTTGGATGGGGCCCTGGACAGCCTGGTCTAGTATTAAATGGGGAGGTTGGTGGCCCTGCATGTGGCAGGGGGGTTGGAGCTTCATGATCCTTGAGGTCCCTTCCAACCCCGGCCATTCTGTGATTTCCTGATTCTCTGATTCTGTGGTATATCCATCTAGCATCTTTAGTTGCAGGACCAACAAACCCTTGGAGAGTGTCTAATTTTCCCATAGGGTTATCACAGAATTTTTTCCTCAGTGATTCATAGGTAAAATCCTGGCCTCACTGTATTCCTCACTGTCAATATTTTACTTACAGATTTAAGGTATGGAGCTATTATTTGTGTTATTAATAATTTGTTTTCTTTTGTGTAACATAAGACAATTTTACCAAATCATTTATATACACTCCTGATATTTAACATTTAGCTATAACAGACATTATAAAAAGGAGCCAGTTTCTATGCAGTTGAGAATTCATCAGACTTTTACATAAGCTGCTGTATTAGCTTGTTAACCTTGTTGTAAAAATATATACCTTCATTTTAATGAAGTCTTTCTAGTTTGAATCTCTCCAGCCCAAGACTCCAAGCATTTCATCTTGTATACCTTTTAGATTCAAAAATACTATATAGTAAAGTACCTTCTTTCTATATTAATAAAGTCTATAATCAAGCAATATTGCAATTGCCTTTCTGACAAAATAACATGATTTGCTGCTTTAGTCTACCACTGTAGAACAGATTTACCAGATCTTACAGATTTTTCCAGATCATCATTACTATTCTCAAAAGATGAACATTGGGAATGGACAAAGCCTCACAATAATCAATACTATCATAAACAAATGCAATTATGACCGATGAGCCTCTGCTTGTATATAGGAATTACATGTCCTTTATTCACCACCACATCACACTGAATCTCATTCAATTGAATAGCATCTTTTATGATGCTAGGTCCTTGTACTGTTTTTAAAATGACCACCCTGTATAAGTGCCACATCATTTCCTTCGTTTAGATATGATCTTGAATTAATTTTTGTTTAAAAAGATCCTGGTCATATGAGACTTTTAATGTGAAGTCCAGATCACATTATAGAACTGATCTGCAATGGCCATGTAACTAGTATTGTTTCCCCTCAACAATGTCAGTGCTTATGTGTTAAGAATTGGGATTTTATCTCTCATAATTTCTACTCATGTGCTTCTGAGTCCTAACAGTAGCTTTATGGTAGCACTGAGAGCAACTTTAACTCCCAAATCATCATTAATTTATTATTCAGTGGCATAGATACTAATAACTAACTCACTAATATATAAGTGACTGGTGTAAAGCACCACAGACACGAAGAACAATTTTCACACTGGTACCAGGAACAGGCAATACTGCTGAGTGGATTGAGGCTGCTGACTTCCAAAGACTGTTTCCTCTCCTGGTAATTGCTTTTCCCCAAAATGAGGATTCTTACTAGAGACTGAGTTCCTTGCACTTATGCAGGCATGTACAACAGTTAGCGGAAGGCTATGCATTTTATTCAAAATCATATGCTTAGACCTTGCAAACTCTGTATTTCTGTACTATCTTTGGCACCATTAGCTTAAAATTCAATCATTTCTTTTAACCCCAGTGTTTGCTGACATAACTTTTTAAAAGCACTATTTCTAGAAAATTACTTCTTTCCACCTTTTACTGCACAGATTTTTAAGTAAAAAAAAATCTAATGCTCTTAAAGAGAGATTAAGGATGTCAAAATCACCCTGATCCAATAGTTTGAAGCCAAGAAAATCTTTTTATACTGCAAAAATACCAGAGGCATTGCACAAATGAGCATTAAAATGTTTAATCTAAATTGCTCTTAAATTCCAACTACTTATCAAACTGTTTTAGTTTAGAATGTAGACACTCAATGCCACACTGGTAGAAAAATGTAGGGCAACTCTTAACTGGTTTTGGACAGGTCATTTTTATTGGAGAAGGATGCGGACAATGATGCTTCTAAGTTAGAGAGAGAGAGAGACTTGATGGGTGCACTATTTAGCTAATAAGGAATTACCTGCTTATTTGGGATGGCTGCATATTTGTTGTCATCAACTCAGTATCCAGGTGGAAATCAGCGACAAGTGGGTCCCCTCAGGAGTGTCCATACGTCCACCCAGACACATGAACTGTATGAAGTCAAGTGCAAGGTCTTAAACCTTGGTCAGGGCAATCCCAAACTTCTGTGTAGACTGGAGGAAATGAACTGATAGCAGGCCTACAGAGATGGACTTGAAGGTACTGGTGGATGGAATTGGCTTGAGTTGCCAATGTGTGCTTGCACACAAAAAAGCCAACTGTATCCTGAGCTGCATCAAAAGACTTTGACCAGCAGGTTGAGGGAAGTGATTGTCTTTCTCTAATTTGCCCTTCTGGGGCCCCCTCATAGTACTGCATTCAGCTATGGAAGCCCCAGCACAAGGATATGGAGCTTGGAGGGGATCCAGGGCAGGGCACAAGGAGAGAGCTGGAGTACCTCTCCTATGAAGACAGGCTGAGAAATCTGGATTTATTCAGCCTGTAGAAGAGAAGACTCTGGGGAGATCCTATAGCTGCCTTCCAGTAAAGGGGGCCTACAAAAAGCTGGGGATATAATTTTTGCAGTGGCATTGGATAAAGGCTTTGAAATGAAAGAGGGTAGATTTAGATTAGACGTTCAGAATAAATTCTTCACTGTGAGGGTGGTGAGGTGCTGGCACAGGCTGCCCAGAGATGCCCCGTCCCTGGAGGTGTTTGAGGCCAGGCTGGAGAAGGCCTGGGCAGCCTGGTCTAATGGAAGATTTTGTGCAGGGTGCACCCTGTGGCAGGGGTGCTTGGCACTGAATTATACATAGAGGTTCCTTCACATCCAAACCATCCTGTGATTTGAATGATTCTATGCCTTAAGACTGTGAGAAACTTTGCTAATGTCATCTTTATAACTGCCTCTCCTGTCAGAATTTCTTCTGTCTTCAGTTTGGTTGTTGCCCTTTCAACTATAATTTTTTTAATAGAAAACAATGAACATTTATAATATAATTTTCATAGCACTAATGGCTTGTGCCATACAAGCATAAATTTATTCTTATCATAACTGCCATCAGCTGGGAAATGACCATCCACTTTCATATACACAGACATTTGGGAGGATTTTAGTTGAACTCCATCCATTTTTAATGACCTGTTTCATAGTTGTCTTTTACACTTAACAAACACAAACGTAGGAAACAGTTGCTATCCAGAAAAATCTGCAATTCAATTACCCATTACTTAGCTACTGCAAGTCTTTTCCTACAAACTAACAATTTTTTTCTTTCCTAGATTTAAACTGCTACTAGCACTGAATTGCTGGATGGGGAATTAAAGTATTGGACCTTCATGCTAATTAATTGTGTATATATGAATTCAATATATTGAGACTAGCAGTAAAAGCTGCACTGGAACATAATGGCCATGGCTACATAACTGAAAGTCAGAGAACTCAGAGATTAAAAAGTAGAGGTAACTGCCTCGGGGCAAGGTCACACAGAAACTATCACATATTAGGAAGAAAAATGCCATGTGGAATATAATGTACCATAATGCATTTCTGCTTTGTTTCAGAGTTGTACCACATGATGATGATTCTTTTTTCACTGAATTCCAGACTTTTCCAATGGTACACTGCTTATTTGCTCACAGCCACGTTACAAAACAAAACAAAAAAAAGCAAAGGATGTTTTTATATTTATTTGCTCTACACTTTGTTGAAAACTGTATATACAGATATAGTTTTCTATTTACTGAAAGAAATTTTCTGTTTTTTTTTTTTTATATACATGAGGGAAATTCAGACTTCTTGCATCGGCAAAATTATTATTGTTTTTAGATTTTTTTTTAATTGTTGCTGTTGTTTTCATAATATATTTTCTGATGCAAGGTTAAAACATTATTTTTTAATTAAATGTGCTACATGTTTTCAGTACAAAACTGTAATAATTACATTTGGAAAACCAGTGTTATGCATGTACAATTCTGAGTATACACAGTAGTATTTCTGCATTACACAGAGAAAGAAAGTCAGCATTTAATTTCATTCACTTCTGTTACTTGTAGTGGAATCTCAGTTAATAAAATGGAATACTACTACTTTATATCTTTAAAAGAGACAATATATGCAAAATGACATTGCACTTTTAACAAGCATCTATAAATACTGCTTTGAAAGTAATCCCTCCTACTTATTTCCATGAAAAATACAAACAACACGAAGAGCACAATGACACTTATTTGACAGAACAAATTATTAGCTACAAAACACTATTTTTCAACACAGTCACCACCATTACACATTTTTGCCAGTGATGAACACGAACCTTCATGCTGTGGTTGTAAACATAATAAAATAGGAAGCATTGCTTTCAGAGTAGAGCTTGTACATGTTTACTTTGATACTAAGAGATCTAAAGTATTAATAAAAAATTAGACTATAGAGAAATCAAAAATTCCATAGGTTGAGAGCTGGAAGTTAGAACAAGGATGAAGTCCACTGAGAGACAGCCTTGAGGAACCTAATTTGCTGTGAAAAATATCAAAAGGGAGAAGGCTCAACATGACTGAAGATTAGAGAATATGCTTTCTATTAAAAAGACATATGAATTTACACCAAAATATCTATATGTATATATTCTAAGTCAAAAGGAAATGTAGAATTGTCTGATTTGAATTTGTATTTTTTCTCTTTTAGATTACATTAATCATATATATATATACATGCTAAAATATTTTCAATCAACCAAATTCAGCAAAAAAATGACAAAGAATCCAAAAACCGTCTATAACACAAATTTAATCTTTCCAATTAAAATTGTTGCAAACATTCTTTGACGTTAATTGCCTTACATACTTTCTGACTAATGACTTACGTTTTACTCAGGGACAAAATCAAATCAAGTTATACTTTTAGGTACTTAAAAATTGAACTTTCATGAGATCAGTGATTAATTATAATGTTTCAGTAAGAATTTAAAACTTCTAAGTATTTATTTGAAGTTTTCATAATATAACTACTGGAGTTCTCATGATTTTGCAAAAAGTCATTTCTATATTTTCTTTGTAAACAGTGCACAACAAGCGTTGGTAACAGCAACAAAAAAGTATGGGCAAACTAACAGAGCGTGTCTACTCTTCTGTTATATAAGAATGTTCTTACATAGAACTTCTGTTACATTATTCCCCTTGTTCATCTGTTAAAAAAAAAAAAAAAAGTATATAAATAATAGTAAATACATTCAGGTTTCATCTAGAAAAATAAAAGTGTAAAAGTTGATAGCACCAGATACTTCATTTTAAATGTATAGTGTTAATATCCTGAATTATAAACTAGCAGTGTAGGCACCAAAAAAATAGCACTCTGTTTAAAAACATAGCATTTCAGATGTAAACCTGCAATTGGGCTGAGCTCCATTTTCTGTTTCATTTCATGTGTGCTTTAATGCACATGAATGTTATGAAGGGGAAAAATAATAAGAACAAATCACAGTTCTTGTAACTGTGCTAAGAGTAAATAATTAGAGTGCTGAAAAAGCAGAAATACAGATACCAATATTTTATATACATTTTATTCTGGCATCATCGACCATTTTCTCAATCCAATGAAAATCTGAAGCAATTGATTCTTAAAATGTTAGTCAATAAGAGAGGACTTCTGTGAGATTACTTATAAAGATTTCTAGCTTACATTCTTGTAATCCAAAGTTATTACTTGTATCATAATACTGACAGGTTTATCTTAATAAGAAATGTTTTGTGCTATGAGAATTTATATTTTTATGCTCAATTACATTTTTATGTTAGAGGCATTAGATAGGCAATAAAAAGGTCCTACATTACATTTATTATTTGTTTTCCAAAACCAAAATTGTGATGTAAGATATCCTTCAAAATGAAATTATCTTTCCTTTATTAAGCAGGTTGTATTAAGTCTGCTTATTTCAAATCTTATTATTGTAAGATGGAAAAAGGTATGTCATAAATTACATATCACTTCAAGAATGGTACTTCCTGAGATGCCGCTAATTAGGACTGATTTCCAGTACACGAAGCACTGTATAAACATAGAAGGAAATATAGACAGTCTGTGCTATCAAGTGTTCACAACCTAAACTCAACAGAACATACAATAGGAAAACTGAGAATCCAGAGAGTCTGTATGTGCTATCAGGTCATATTTAAAAGAAAGCGAAATTATTTTTCTAAGTAAAATAAAAATAAAATAAATTTTAAAATTAAAAATTTAAAATTAATTTAAAATAAAGATAGCACCAAACCATAATACACTACTTGTAAATTTAAGAAATGATGCAAAAAATGATACTAAATATCTAAAAGGTCCTTATATCTGGATTTGAAAAAAAGCTCATTTTTCTTTCTCCTGTTTTGCAGACGTAGTACATGCTACTAATACACATGAATAACATGAGGCAAAGCTCAATGATCACAGTTTGCTGCAGGTTAAATAAAAATAAAAAGAATAAAAAATAAAAATAAAATAATAAAAATTAAAAACTGTAATTGAAATAAAATATATTTATTTAATATAAAACTATATTAATATTTAATATAAAAATATAATTAAAAGAAAAAAAAACAGCCACTATGGTAATTATGTTCATTACCATGATGAGTTAGTTACAGTCCAGTAAAAGCTCTAAATGTCCTTTGTAATTTCAATTAAGTTGATACTACGAAGGAAGCCTAAGGAGAAATTTCAACACTGCCCTTTATGTCTGCATATCTCCTTATTTTTAATTTCTTGTGATGGTCTCTCTATTAACTATACCCTAATATTGTAACATCGCTCTAGTCTATAGGAATTACAGGAGAGAACCCACTGCTTGCTGATCATTAATTAGGTAGGCTGTAATTTTTCCACTTTTTGTTTCTTGTCCAAAGTGTTCCTTAAGAGGAAGCATCAAATCCTTCAGCATTGCATTGATACACACAGTCACTACGCTTGACAGGACAGTACAGTGAAATCTGAAGCCTGAAATGGGAGCATCCATTTAGTGGAACAGTGGAATGAACTGAGCCATTCATAATTCATCAGTAAATTATATTGCTTATATTTATTAAAGATGTAGCCAGTAGCCGGACTGCTTCAATATGAGAGTAAGGAAACTGCTCCCAGTTCTACAGCCTCATGACTCTTACACTCCCTCATTCATCATAGAACATGAAGAACGATGGGGTATCTTCTTGTGCCTATAATCACAAGCTGTGGGGGAGCAAATTACCTTCAGCATTCAAAAAGATCAAAATCCAAAAGCTTGTTAAATCAAACTTATGCACCAGGTTGAAGACATATTCAGTTACAGACATACTCCGAAGCCTTGGGAAGGTATTGATTAATAAACAAACCCACTGCGGGAAGCATTTTTCCATAGCCAAAAAGCCTGTATTAAAATCTGGGAATGCTTAGGGTATGCCTTCAATCCAAATTTGCTAATCCTATACTTGTAACTAGATCATTTATCTACTGTTTGATTCTGCAGAGATGTATTTTTTTTTTTTTCAGATTTATTTCTGTGAAGGAAAACAACATTTTGCACCTTTTTTTTAGGAAACGGTATGGGAGAATCTGCATAGTCTTCACGTGTTAGCATAACCTAACCTGTAACCTGGGTAACAGTAGGTGACACGGCGAGCACTGTCAGTGTATGAATAGATTTTCCAAAGCTGCTTGTGCTGAGAGGATGCTTATACTGGTGATGCTAAAAACAAATTAACACTGGAGTTTGGCTTAAGATGACTATCAGCTGGATTACACAGTAGCCAAAATTTAGCAAGAGACATTTGAGAAAATGAGTTTGAAATGAAGCATGAAAGAAAGCACAAAAATTTATGACTGAGGGAAGACCTTGGTATCATCAGCTTAAACAGAGATCAATATTCCCAGAAGCTGCTCCACTGGCATTGCGACATCCATTTAAACATAATAGAGCATCATCCCTGTCAGATGCCATCTGTACGCAGACTGACAGCAGCGGCTGCAACAGCCAGCTACTTGCACCTTGGCTATGGGGATGCCTGACCTTCTAGGCTGGTTCCTCACCAGTGTGCAGAGTGGTACATGTATAAAGCAGCCTAAGTGCACAGAACTGGCACTCACAGAAAGCAGGCATTTGTACCAGTAAGGCCTGGGCCAGAGGACTGCTGGCATCCTGCTGTGTGAAGAGCTTGTGTATGAGATCAGTTGTAAGAATGTATCTTAAGTCCCAAAAGAGTATGAGATGGTGGTTTATCTGTTGTATCGATGACATTGATCCAGTTTACTGAGTGCCAGTTAATTACACGTTGTTAATAAATCTATAAACCTCTTCAATCCTGACTCTATTTAAGCCATGTAGTAAGCAGTTGTTTCAAGGAAAAAAAGAAAGAAAAAAAAAAAAGGTTATTCAATTTTGCTATAATTCCTATGAAAGCAGGCACAGTCTGTTCTAGGGAAGCTGAGCACAAGTCCTTCCTACTAAGTCAAAACTCCCTTCTGAAATGGACACAAGCACCATGACCAGATGGCGTAATGCGTCACCATCTACCAGCACATCAGTAAGAAGCTGGGTCAGGTTCTGCAGGAAGTTTTCTGAAGGTGAAAAAACAATCCTCTATAGCTGGTATGCCTGAGGTTAGGAATAAATCACTGTCTGTACCCAGTAACAATGCATCCTGCAGAAAGTACTGCCCATGTAACAATGCCAGGGTCACTGCCAGCTTTGCTTAGCTGCACAGGTGGTGTATCTGGGGCATGCTGTTCACTTGACTTGTATCAATTCTCAACGATGTTACTCATCAAGAGAGCATTATGGAGAAACTTACCCAAGTTTGAATATGCTTTCCTCATCTCAAGCTTGTTTTCTCTGCATTTCAGTTCCTCACATTGGACTGTTGTTTAGGATAGGTATTGATTACATATAAATAGAGGATGCAAAGTTTCTACTCATTGTGCATAAATTAGATAGAATTGAAAGTATATAACCATAATATTAAATCTCTAATTCCCTATGTTCTTAGTATATTTGTGTATCACCAATACCATTAGAAGTTTTGTCAATTGTACTGTGAATAATGTAGCTAATGGGTCACAATTTGTAAAGCCACAAAGGGCTTTCATGCCGCAGTTTTGCTGTGGATGCCTCATCCCTGGAGGTGTTCAAGACTGGATGGGGCCATGGGCAACCTGGGCTAGTATCAGATACAGAGGTTGGTAGCCCTGCCTGCAGCAGGGGGATTAGATCTTGATAACTGTCGGGGTCCCTTCCAACTCAAGCCATTCTATGATACTATGATTCACATGAGCATCCTCAGGACAGATTAATACCCTGAAACACTACTTTCAGAGGTCATGCACCGACCCGTATTTAAAAAAAAAAAAAAAAAAAAAAAAAGTTTCAGGATTTGAGCACCACATTCACATTATCAGCCTTGAGCTGTTTACCACTGCAACACCATTATCAAAGCTCATTGTCACAGCTACAGTTGTGATTTGAGTTCTGGTAGATCAGCATGAATATTTACACTCTCAGAGAACAAAACTAAGTTGAGGCAACTCAGTAAAGATTGGGGAGTCACATAATAGAGTTCCTTATAATTACTTCAGACAATGTCCTACACTTTCCACAAAAGCATTACATGCAGATGTAAATAAGTCACGTTGAATTTGAACTCAGATACATATGGATGCTCTTTGACAAGCTAGAGTTTCATTCACATCTGTTAAGTCATTTTTCTAAGGAAGAAAGAAGAAATTAGAATTTTAAAACCCAATTTCCATCCTTGCAAACACCAAGTTTAGCCCTATGCTCAAGGCCAGATGTCTGATAAGTGAGAGCAGTTTGATAAAGCCTCTGCTGCCTTGGAGCTCCTCAAGAAAGAGCCAGAAGTTTCAGCAGAGACTTCCCCAAACAATTTTTAAGAGGACACAGAGGCACCCCCCACTGAAACAATAAGCTCTTGACCTGGAAAACTGGAAAAATGAAGTAATAGAAGACTATTTCTTCTTCAGCAGGAAATGGATTATGCCTCTGTACCAGTAAACCAGACAGTAAGCTCATGCCTCTGAGAAATCTTTGTCTCTCAGGGAAGATCTGCTTCACAGAAGAAAATGAACAGAAGACAACACTACTCTTGAGCCTCTGTTCATCAGAGAGCACAGTACAGGGTTTGGCAGTATGTGAAATGGTGTATAAGAAAAGGTGCAAAGGAACTTAACAGCAACAAGAAAGATTCAAGTTAAACAGTAAGGAAAACTATTAGAAATAGTAAGAGTAGAGAAGCACTGGAATAGATAATCTCAGAGGATTACAGAATCTCCATAGGGAGATTAATGAAACATCAATGAAGAAACACATTTGTAGAGTTAACTGAAGAGAAACAGAGCAAAAGGCAAGGGAAAGAAATGACATGCTGAAGTCTTTTTCATCCCTGTTTTTTATGATTCATGATCTTTTGATCCTATTTTAGAGCAGGTAAAGTTAGGTAATGAAGGATCATTCTGTCCAGGGGAAAGAAAGAGGGTCTGGGAATTGAAATTGCTGATATTGCATCCAAGTATGCAGATGGATGTCTGAATATTCATAAAGATATTGCTATGTCACAGAAACACATGTAGTTCTCTGTGAGCATAAATAAATGATATCCAGGAGAAAGTTCTATAGTCCTTTACTGGTACTAAGAGAAACTCGTCAGCAATCAAACCAGATCAAAAGACTGGATGGAAGGATTAAACTCCCCTCCAAGAGATACACTTACAGAAAATTACATTTTCAGATGTTGTCATAGCAATAAAGAGAATATAAAAACACCCACTACTGTTAAAATTCGCGTACCTAAACCCCTCTTTTGGCCATCTGCACTCCCTGAAAATCTATATTGGCTGATGTTTTATGCAAGCATGTGATGCAGTGAAATGAAAGCACATTCTATTTGTTCTGAAACAGTTAACAACTATGTTTAACAAGTAAAATTACTATACAGTTTGAGTTGTCCAAAGTAGATTATTAACACACTATTTTCTTATTTTACCTTTATAAAACCAAAGGTACACATAAAGTGCATAAAGAAATAGAGATGCTATAAACAGAATAATCAAGTTTTAAATCAAAATGAGAAATCTTGGCATAAAGTTGTAAGAAAATAGACAAATCAAACAGAGCTCATCTGAAGCTTTTCTTCATTATATACTCAGACATTATATACCCAGACAGTCAAGAAAACAGCATTAACTTTACTGACTCTATCAGACACTGAACTCCATTGCAGGGTACGGTGTGTAACAATCTGCCCCACTATCACTTTCTGCCTGGGAGTAGGCTAAAATTCTATTGAAAGATAGCATACAGATATCTATATTTGATTGTTCTTTTAAAGATTATCAGATAACTGAATGAAATTAATTTATTCCTTGAACCTCAAAGAATGAGCTTTACTATCAAGTGTTAGAGTATTGACACTGATGATTGCTGAAGAAGAAGATGGCAAATATTTTTCAGTTTTTAACCTATCTGTCCATAGTGAGCTACCAAGCAGGCAAGGATGCATAAGCCTTGTTTATATCTAGCACTTCTTGCCATTCATTGCTTGCAATATCTTGGCTCTTGGGTATCTGCTGTTTTCAGCCTTCTGCTGTTTGTAATTCATGCCCCACCTCCTGAATCCCACAGTCAGATTGAAGGGTTAGTCTGCATGCAAGTTTCCTGGGCTTGGAACCTGCATTTCCTTCCTTTGGGAACTTACACAAAACCAAAAGCAAACTATTGTTTTCTCTAACAGAGTTAAAAAATAAATAAATAAAAATAAAGAAACATACCACCACTATCACCAAAAGGTTTAACAGAAATATGCGTAACCTGCTTTACTTAAAAAGGCATATCATACCTAGATCTGCAATGGGGGTTATTGTCTGTCTGGGTTTTTTTTGTTTCAAACACAGCTTAATATTTTTATCTTCTCTCTCAGATATAGTCTGCATCTTCCCATACAGTTTAAGTTACTGTGTTCCTGCCATCTCAAGCCCATGCAATATTCCCAATGAAAATAATTTAGCAAAGTAGCTCATGGATCCTGTCAGTACCTCACAGTAAAAGGGCCAGTAATGTTCTTCAAATGTTTGGGAAGTGATGTATGAGACAATGAAGAGAAATTTTCTATCAGTATCAACAGTGGGTCAACAGCACAGCACTACAGTAGCCCAAATAAATAACTAATTCTAAATAATCGTAAATAATAACCTGTAAATAATTGCAGGTAGTTCTTTATCTATGAGAAAAGAAGGAAAATTGTGTCCTAGAAATACCATGAATCTTAGTGTCCCAAAAGACCTTTATCCACACTGTAGTACCAGTGGGTATGTGGCAGCATGTCCAAAAGTAGCAGCACACCCTAAAGAAAGCAGCAGTGTGAGATCTGCCAGCATACCATGCCAACAACATTGCAAAAGCGTAGTGCATGTACAACTCTGCATGATGCAGGCATCAGTGAGAGGTAACCTGAACTCCAGGTTAGCACAGAACACAAACTGCCAGGCTAAGAGCAGCAATGAGAGAGCTGTGTGAGAGGTCCACTGGGGCCACTGCCTGCCTGCCTTCAGAGACCACTGGCCTGGGAGCAGTACTGCCAGGCCTGCCTTTGCCTCAGCTCAGTCGCGGCCACGCCTGTGCCTTGCCTTTCCCAGTTCAAAATGTCTTCTCAGCACCATCACAGCAATTTTTGAAATATTTTTAGTTTATTATCTTATCTATGGGGGTTTTCCTAGTAAGTTCTCCAGCCTTTTGAACACGGGAACTTTTTCTTAATGGCACAGAGTACACATTCAGCATCAATGGTTGCTTGAACCTCCCTACTCCACTGTCCAGATGGCACAATCAGCCAGGATTACTGACCCAACTTTTGTGACAGAAGTCCAACCATCTGCTTCTCTGGTATCTTCAGATGGCTTTATAAGCTGACTACCCTAAACCGAGAAACTACCAGCTCAGCAACTTTGAACATACAGGGAAATTCAAGTGAAAATGGGAAGAAGGTCCAGTCAATATTGTGGAATGCATACTGAGCCCTCTGAGGAAGGTATTATCTGATGTAAGGACTCGTGTGTTTCATGACTACTCATGCATCTCCAGACACTCACAAGGTTGTTTTTTGTCTACACTTAATCCATCTACAGAGCAATTAGCGGGCAGATAGGAGAAGTGATACAGTTACACATACTTCTGACAGCTCTAAGTTTAAAACCTATTGTCGAAGACACAATACGGGGAGTAGTTATTTTTAAATACAAAGTAGTTCAATATATACTCACGTACATTTTCAGGAGTATACAGTTCCTAAAAAAACACAACATATTCACATCCAGTCACAATGGAGAAAATGTGATTTAGAGTTTAATACCTAATGGATATAACAATAATGACAAAACCATGACTTTAAAGTAAAAATTATTGTGTATTCTTTTTAGAGGTTATTATTAGCCCTTTCAAAAATTAGATTGTAAGGAATAAATTGTTTTGTGGTATTTAGGACAGTTTGCTGGAAAATGAAATTTTCTTTCTGGCATGAGTGAAAAGATAATGCAATTTTCAGCATGCAGTACTTTATATAGGTATAGTTATCTTTTCACCTTACTTAAAACAAGGCAATAGCAAAAATATTGTACTATAAATATCAGTTCCCAAACCTTCAGAAGCTAAATAACATTTTCTAGTAAAAGGTATTCATCAGAAATATTGACGTTCTTCTAAACTACAATATGAAGGAGAACCCTCAGGTTCAGATATTCTTGTGTTAAGATATTACTCATTCAGTGCTAGTGTGTATAACAGCAGTAGATCATTTTTTAATATGCTTAAGTCAATGTGCTTTATGTTTTGTACCCTAAGTAGCTCCATTATCAATACCAAAAGATTTCTCTGTCTTCACTATCAGCTATCTTTATGTTCTAATTGTACCTCAGTATAAGAAACTAAAATATGTGAGGAAACCTCTATTGTTTGTTTGTTTTAAATCCAGCTTTTAAAGTCAGGGATTACTCTGATCAAGATAATATTATTTGTGAAAATCACCTTGAAGATGGTTAAAAAAAAAAAATCCTATGAATTGCTCTGTTTTTGGAATGCTTTTATGCATAGACACCTCTTGCAGCTTGCCTTTCTTTATACGTTATTTATATTAAGCACAAATCCAAAAGGAAAGTGGAAATATGATGTGCTACAATAATTCACAGCAGAAAACACATTAGATGCGATACAAAAGGAATATTTCTAGCTAGAAAGCTTCTGAAGTCTTTTTGTAATTTTTGCTATAAATAATGTGTCTCTTCGGGGCATAGAAAGACACATAATAGTGTGTAACATCACATCATTTTTCCATACGATAGTAAATACAATCATCCACACAGGAGGCATTCAGGAAAAATCTCACATTATGATGCTTTCTGTTATCATCTGAGCTGAATGTCTGAAAAGTTAACCTTGAAACTTTCAAAATGCTATTTTCTCAGAGTAATAATTTTTTCAGATCGAATACTAAAGATTTGATAAATGATAACAAACCTTTAACTGATTAATAAATCAATTTCTCTTACTCACTGTTACTTAATGTAAAAGAAAATTACATAAAACTGAGGAATAGACACAAATACTCTCATTCAACAGGAGACAGAAATAACTTCTAAAGTTTTAGCTTGATCTCTCCAAACTGAGATAACAATTTAACAGCTTCTCTCTTCGAGTAAGTTATTTCATCCATGTCTGCTTAGTATGTACTATACTGTAAGTAAGCATTATATAGATGCTCACCACTAATACACAAACTAAGTAGTGTAACTTTCAAATAAAACTATTCAGTGGTTTATTGTTCTCCCCTGGAAAGGGAAGCATGATATTTGCTCAGCAGTTTGATAGTCTTTGATTATTGAAATTACAATCCTATTAGGGACTTAAGGAAGAGGATCCCTACCTCATACCAGAAATTCTGTTTTTATCATCTTTTATTCAGAGATAATTTCAGAAAGATTTTCAGATAGCGAGCTGTGTGGATGAGTCCAACAAAGTGCACCATGGCTGCTGCAGTGCTACAGACCAATATCAGAGCAATGGCATATTATTCAATAATTATATGAAGCTATTGGGAAAGATGGTAAAAACTACATGGCCTGATTTTCTAGAAAGTCTCAAAACCCAACAATCTTTCTCTACAGCTTCATCCCATAATATTCCCAAGTGAAGATAAGATTAACACATAGGACAGCAAATCTAGTCATCAGTATTTACCAGAATTTGGACAATATTCTTCTTTGTAATATCCCACTAGCTATTATAAGCATCAACCTCCAGACTGCTACTATTCTCTTCCAGGCTGCCTCAGATTAAAGTAGACTTCCTCCCAGAAAACACAGTACCTAAAGCACCCGTTTTTCATTGCGATCAGTCTTTATGTGCTCCTTCTCACCTGTCACCCACAAATCAGCTTGCAGTGTCCAAATGCTCATAATTTCCAAGCTCAGATACTGCCATTTTTGCTCTTTTCATTAGGGAAAAAAAAGAAAAAAACAACCATAACAACACTGTTATACTTCCTAGAAAATCCAACTCATGTGAACTGATTCAAACTTTGCAGTGTAATCACTTTGCATTTGTCCCATTTTCTTCCCCCTCTTACTCCCCACGGTCTAGCTTTCTATATCTGATCTTTGTTCCTTAGAGAAACAGCACATTATCTCACATATTCAGAATACTTATGGCTATCTGCTTGGGTGTCTAAAAAACTTCTGAGTAGGGTTATGCATTCAACAGAACCATATGCTCTGTACCAACAAGGTCATGTTGTATACAGAAGACAGAATCAAAACAGTGATGAACCTGCAAGTTTGCAATATAAAGAAAACATTCATAATGATGTTTGGGGCCCGTCTCCACTGATAAATGTACTGCAAATTTAAAACATAATAATAATATGGCATCTAGATTAAAAACCATAGCTCTGACTAAAGACTACCTGTAAAGCATATCAAAAGATATTCCTTGAATTCAGTAGCTCACTGTGACTTCATTAAGCTCAGAAGGCTCTCTTTAAGTGCCCTGAAGGATGGAACTGATTTCATATTTTACACTTGGCAAACCCAAATATTTCATATTGAATGAAAATGTATGCATTTCTGTCATCCGCTGTTTTCTGGAACATCTTCTCTTTCTTCTGCTGTGATGACTTATTTTTGTTTGTTTTATGCAATATTGATGCGAATAAGATGGTTTCATATGAAATGATGTAACAACTGCTTTCTGTTCCTTTGAGTTTTTGAAGTACTAATTCACAAACAGTATTGAGGAGATTCAGTTTGAGCTTCTAGATCTTTGTGCATACAGAGATTACACTTTGCATGAAGTTGCTGGCAGTGGGGACTTTGTTGTTTATAGGCAGTAGCTTATTCACTGTCAAATGCATTATCTTTCTGAATATAATTGAAAACAGTACACATGCCATTCAAATAGTTGGTCTTCCCGAGCGAACTGCAACTGAGTGCAACTTCAATAGAGCACAATATTTTGATTAGTTTTACCACTACTAACAGATAAATTATTTAAATATGCACATATTTCTCAAAAATATTTTCAGCAATTTTTCATTAAAGTATATAATATATATTAAAAAAAAAAAAAACTATGAGGTTTTATATAGAAAAATATCCTTTATATGTAACATCCATTTGCCTTTGCTTGTCTGCATAATACACAGTGGACCGTATCTAAAAGAGAACGAACAGACATATTCAAGTTTTAGGTTTGTTTTGTTTGTTTTCCTCCCCAAATAATCACTTTCAAGGTTTGCACCCTTACAGTAGAGCAGATGAAAACTTGATTGTTTTGGTGTTTTTTTTTTTTTTTTTTTTTGTGACTCCTCCTCTGCTGCACAGTAGGCACATTAAAAAGAAATAGTTGTCTATCTCAATGTACATGTGCCATAGTAAAATGTGTGTTATTTACTGATAAAAACCACATGACAGCAATTTAAAAACAGGATTTATTCTGTCAGTGAAATTAGAGAGGCAGAATATCCTCTATGCCAAGCGATTACTGTCTGGGTCTAAGTGTGGCAAACTGCCAGATCAATTATAATGGTACAGAAGAGGAAATATGAAGACAGATTGGCTCAATTCTAAACAGAAGCATCAGTAAAATAGAAACCCAGGGACATTTTAATGCAACATCCAATTACTTAAAAGTGTATCTTTGGCCTAAAGTGCAGTTTTTATTTATACAGTTTCCTCCTACATTAAGCATAAAAAGGGAAATCAACATGCATTTATACAAATCAGGTGCAAATTAAAAACACAGCACTTCCACTGATATAACCTCTGTGTTGATGCCTGTGAGATGTATATTTCTGAATGTAGAGTTTTACAGCAAATGTCTGAGAATAACAAAGGAGAATATACCATGAAGACATGCATAAAATTTCAGATACTATCACAATAATATACTGCTACTTCTCTTTTTTGACCTGGAATTCTTAAAGAGATTAAAAAAAGAAAGAGCTAGCTTGCCCTTCATAGCCATGCTTCCCCCCTAGTGCTCATTATGTTATGGATAATCTACCTTTCCAAGTCCTGAAGTAAAATGGATAGCAGTGGAGTTGGTAGATTAAAGCCACTTAAAACTGCTTTACAGTTATAACTCTTGTAATATAACACAAAATGAAAGGGGAAAAAAAAAAAAAAAAGAGAAAACACACACAAAAAAACCCCATGAATGTGTTCTATAAGTGTTTTCATGCTATTATTTTTGTTAATAATGGAAATTCATCCTCCAAATTCATCCTCTAATGGGATTTAATCCTCTGAATTGCAGGTCTCTATTACAGATAGCTAGAGCCACTTGGTATACATGAGTTTCAGTGAAGGAGACCGGGAGCTTAGTGTCCTGGAGGATATATTCATCAGCATTGGATGGTGTGATCTGATCAGTTAGCAGATGGAGTCTGAAGGCATATTCTAATAAAAGTTGTTAAGACTGGTACTGCAGAAGTGATGCTAAATTACTGTTTAATCATTATTTCATAAACAAAATGGCATTCTTTGGAATGGGACAAATACCTAGAACTCTACAGACCTCACCATCATATATAGTATCTGCCAAATCAAAATTGAGCATTTAGAAAGTGGTAAAATTCAGTAGTAATAAGTACAGAACAAACATTCAGGTTCTCATCCTGCAATAATTACACAATAGTGGTTATACCATTAAACTGTTTTAAATTTCTATTTTACAAAACTTTGCAATTAACTAAAATCCAAAGATGTGCAGAAATGGGAAACCATACAATTCAAGAAGTTTGCACTGGAACAAAAGTAAAATTACATCCATTATTTTATAGCCTGCTGCATTACAGGAGGATGACCAATATATCAGCTCTTAAAGATACCCTCTGATAGACTTCAGAGATGATTCATTTAAAAAAAAAAAAAAAAAAAAAAAGGAACAAAACAAGTTTTCCATTGAGATTAAGAAATTGTAAAAAGGCAAAAAAGACCCAAATACAACAAGAAAAGATAATAGTATGGAAACTGTAACATTTTTGATTCATTAAGGTGAATGGTTCATCTAAAAAAGAACAGACTTAAAATGACAAATATTGCTATAAAAGTCTGAAAATAAGCACAGGAGATTCTAATGCTGAGTGTCAGTCAGTACTCAATTTTCCATTTTTTAATGTCCCTTTATGAAAATAATCCTACATAAATCTATCTTAACAATACAAAGTACTCCAAAAAAATTATGATTTTATGTAATATACGTAAAACCAGGTAACTGATAACTGAGAATCAGGAATCAGCATACTCTGGCCATTTAATATTACATAAGAAACTTGGGGCAAAATAGGATACAGCTAACTGTAGCTCAGAGTAATCATTCAGTTTCAAGCCAGCCTGTCAATGTGCAGAATTAATATTTCTATCTTGAACATATATGCAGGGGTATACAACTCCCTCTATTCTCACTTTATAATGGCAGTATATAAAATAAGAAAGATCAATGCTGGGATGCTGTAATCATTTCTATTGTCATTGCTTTAGAAGAGATACTGGAAAAAGATGGAGAGAAGGAGCTGTGTGAATGATTAAAAATTAGAAATAACCTACATTAAAACTAGAGAACCAAACTGCAATCTATTTATGTAATCCATAAAGAGGTTGCAATTGAATTAACTGCCAATAAGTGGAGACTATAATTAAGGCATTTAAACTTAATTTTTTTTTCCTGGTGGGGACAACTAACCACTGAAATAATTCACCCATGTACAGAAAGGATACTCCATTATTTCAAAACCTTAAATTATGATAACACAGCTTTCTCAAAAATATGCTACAGCCCAAACTGAAAGTCTGCACATAAACTAGAAACCAGCTTGCTTTGCCCTCTGCTCTGTAGGTCAAACCTGATGACTGTCCTTTACTGGTATTAAGACCACACATTTTTAAATGGTTCTCTACATTACCACTTATTATTTCTCATTTCTCTCAAGATTCAGAGTGATGGCTCTTCTCTTAAGATTACCTTATCACTGTCAGTTATCAATTCCTTTTCTTTACAAGAATTTAGCTTTCTTTTGTCAGGAAAAAAAAAAATCAAGATTTTTTTTTTTTTGGTACTATGCAACTTATACTGATCCAATAATTAAGTCAGCTTACCAGAACAACTTCCAAAACCACTTGTGCTTAGAAAAGACAAACCAGCAGTAGAACATATGTGTGCATACACTGAGGATTGCCACCTACTTTCTACGGAATGAACATCCACCTGAAGCACTCAAAAAGGCCCACAGCTGCTGCCTGTGTTGGTAAGAAGTGCTCTCCCACTGATGGTTTTTATTCCCAGTGCAGGGGTGATTTACCTGACTCTAAACACAATCGCAAAATCTTTCTGCAATCGCTTCATGGACATCCATAGAGTGAAGTTTGTTTGTGAAAAGTAGATTTCTAAGCAAAACTAAGGGAGCTGCCTGCAGTTCCTATGTTACTCACCTGACCTCTGTGGTTGACTCCAGCTCAACCACCTGAGTTGTCAGGCTCCAAATCACAACACACATCTCAGAGGGTAACCAGGGCAGGAGAGCCCCTTCTGATTTTACAAGCCAAGAGTCCCCACAGTATAAGGATACATTATAAAACATTCAAACAAGAAATGCTGTAACTGAGGCCACATACATGTTTTCAGCTCTATCCACTGTAGTTAGATAAGCCCTTCAATATCTTTACTTTTGATTACAATATAGTTTGTATACCAGATGAATAACTCATCATGACTCTAATGTTCTATCCCTAAGATCCTGAAATTCAGTTTATGAGGAACTAAATTTTCATTAAATTTTATCAGATCTGTCATACACTGTGGTGAACAGTTCCACCTTCCAAACAGTTTAAATATAAATTCTTAGAGCAATAGTATGTTTTTTAATGCAAGAATTAGATTTGTACTTTGGCAATTCAAATACCCAGACACCTACTAAAATGCTACTTCAGGTTTTTTCACCATGTAATCTGTAAGCATTAAGTTGCTTACTGCCTCACTTGAGTCAGTCAGTTAGCCTTTAAGTGTTGTATTGCGACACCATATCAATATCCAAAAAAAATACTGCTGTGAACAGCAGAAAGATTTTTCTCTAACTGAAACAGAATTAATGTAATTACCAAGTACAAATGACTACTAAGGCACTGATTTGCTAGGATCTTGTTTTTTTTTCCTTCCTGGAAACTGCATTTTTACCCATTACCTTTGTATAATGCAGACAAGTACTATTTCTCAGAGTTGTTCCTTGCTGGAGTTAAGAGGCATTTTTCAATAGTCAGAAAAAGTAACTAAGAAAAATGAAGAAAAATCATGTATACCAATCAATCAAATCCTTTCTTAGAGCCAAAAAAACCCCCATATTTCTGCAAATGACTTTACAAACCTGGTTTGTACTGAAATAAGGGACAAAGCAGCATACCCTCACCTATTTGCATATTTTTCTCCGTGTTTCCACATTAAAAAGATGAATGCTTTCCTTGATAAGTCTTATCTTCCCTACTACTGTATAAAAATCTTAGATCAAAATACCACAGGGTCTAGCCACAACACTTAATGGGTGTAGGAGAAGTCAGTAGCTTCTCAAAGCTGCTTCTGAATGGCACATACAAACTTAGTTGGTTTACTATCATAATATAGTACCATGACTTATACAATTACAAATGTCTACTCGTCTGTATGAAACTGTTCAGTCATCAGGAGGTTAGAAAGAACTAAGGTCAGTAGAATGCATCATGAAGAGATTTCCTTTTCAATAATAGTGTTCTACTTGTCCATTGCTAACTTGTCTACAAACTGGAATCCAATACTCCCAGACCTGGCCACTTAGTCTTCCTGTTGCTTTCATTTGCCTTCCAATCAGTTACGTGAAGGAAACTTGTCTTCTTCTAGCTACTTACTAACTGACCCTAGCAATGCAGAACCACTGACCCACTGAATAATTTAATTTGAGAGTGAGCTCTGGAGGTCATGTGGCAAACCTCCCATCTCAAAGCAGATCCAACTTCAAAGTCAGAGCAAGTTGCTCAGAGCTTTCTCCAGTTAAGTTCTGGAAATCTCTAAGGAGAGAGACTGCAAAGCCTCTCTGAGAAACATATTCCAGTTCCCTAAAACTGACACTACATTTTTTTCCCCCTCTATCATTAACATAACATAACTGGTTTCTGTGCTGTCACATAATATAGAGTGACTCAGAAGAGGAGATTATTCCTTTTTCTGAATTTACTGAAGAAATGTCTTTTCTCTATCCATCCCAGGCGTTCCGTGGTTGCACCTGTTAGAGGGGATGTCCCAGCTGTTCTCTCTGATCTCCCTGCCAACTGCTGACTGGGTGTTTCATTACTCTTTCCATCAAAACCAAAGTTTGAGAAGTTTCACAGGTTACATGTTGCTTGGTCACACAGTGTGTTCAGCTAGATATCCAAAGAAAGTGAACTTTAGTATAAATTTTTACAAGTCTGGATACTTAACCACATCACCTGGAAGACCTACAGGAAAACATCACTAGGCTCATTCCCTAGCCAATGAACAAATAAATCACCGTTCTTTGTAATTCCATCCCTTCACTTTAAGATTTATTCCAGTTCTAGGAAGAGCTGTTCTTACTTGAGTGTTAGGTTGTATTCTGTACGTTCACATTCTAATGATTCCTTTTGAGGCAAAATGTACCCATTTTGCCCACTGTTTTCCAAAATGGTAGACCAGTTCTCAAGCTGTGCAGAGATCCCCAAAGGACTTCACTGAAGGCCCTTTTCTTATAAGAGGAATATGAATTCACTATTACTGAAAAATGAATGCTGATATGAATACTGGTATTTGAATGAAGTCTGGTTAAACTGTACTCAGTACACATATCTATTAAAACTACACACACACATGCAGAATGCCAGTCCTGGTGCAAAGCAAGATACCTGGGGGACAACCAGCAGACATTAAGGACACAAACTGACTGTAGGAAGCATGCTCTGCCAAAGATTACTTACTAAGACACAAAATAACTCACTTTTTAAAAAAGATGCGAGTGGTTGCCAGGTAATGCAAGTTAAATGCATTAAAGTTTCTGAAGTAATATTCCTACACCAACAAGCCCTTAGGGAGATACTGGAAAAACTTATTGCAGGTCTAATGAGTGCACAGTATGTTCATGATTCCAGCTCATGATATTTAACTCAGTTATATTAGTGCCAAAATTAATCTTGCTATCACTCAGAATACAAAATAATACTTACCTTCTTTAAAAAGAATGATTTCCAGGAATAACAAAACCTTCTCTAACAAAGAACTTAAAAGTTAACTGTGAATGGTATTGAGAACTGTCTTCTGTCATGTCTGTAAAGCTGTGTTTGGGTACTATAATATATAGAAACATTATGTTCAGTTCAAATACTCCAAAATATTACAAGTGAAATTCCACTAAAATCAATGGATTTGTATCAGTTCATACCAAATAGTCTCTGAATAACACTTAACACTAATGGGAATCCTTTTTTTTTTTTTTTTTTTTTTTTTTTTTTTTTTGGTATCCCTTCAATATATATATTTTAAAAAAAAATCTGCAGATATGCTGTAGGCTAAATATTTCCATGCAATTGATATAATACACAGATTCATGGTTCACAGTTAGAAGAGACCATTGTACTGATGGAATTCTAAAATGGGAAAAATATAAGACCTAAATTAAGCGTTTAAGTTCAGGCCTTTTGACAACCTGATCAATATTTGTCTGAATCTCTATTTTACATCTGAATTACAGAAGATTAAAAAAATAACATCATAGTCACCTGGTATATATATTATTTACCCACAGTAGAAAGACATGCCTATGTGCTCTGAAACAATGCACATTATGTATGACTGCTGATTTAACCTGATTTAAAGCATCAGACGAGATAATGAATGCAGTAAGCACTGGATCAGGTCCTGGATCAGCTCTGTCACTTGATATTTTTTCCTAGCTTGTTATTAAATATCTGCATTTATATAGCAGAGCTGTTCCTCTCAGCAGATTATTCTACTGCTCTGATATTAAGTCCCTACTCTTAATAACTTACCTAAACTATCATTGCTTAGCTTCAGGCTACTGCTTGATTTTAGAAGATGAATAATTATCTTTTTAGATCTTTATATGCTCTACTCTCTGCTAGATTATTTTAATTTATCTTTTCTGGTCCCACATGTATTTTCCTTGAAAAAGCTTATATAAATTTTGTTTCCTTGGTGCCTTCTTTGGTTTTCTTTTCTTCTTTATAAGCTGCAGATACCACAGAATCAATATAATGAAATTAATATGCAGTTTGTTATCTGTTTTATATCTCCTTCTGATTTCCTATGTTCCTCTTTGTCTTTTATGCTCTATTTTGTAATAATGAAATTTCTTCCGAGGTGAAATAACTGCACCTTGTTAATCAGAATGAAAATCATTCTATTGTTCATTCTGAAATTTTGTCTTTAAAGGAAAAAAGACAGCACTTACATAGCAAGAAGGAGCATCACCACATAATGTTTTAGGTCAAGCAGAGACTTTCCTAGCCAATTTCTAGAAAGTCTGCTTAAATTAATTTGCACTTGGGAAGTCCATACAGGAAAGTCAATATATTTTAATTGAGATGTCTGTCATTATCATGTAAAGTATCACTTTTTAGGCAGCGTATTGCTTTCCTAACTCCAAAAGAATGTTAAATGGACATAACTGAAATACTGGCAACAGCAGCAAGGCCTATTTCCTTTTGAAAAGGTACTTTGAGATTTTTGAACACCAAAAATGACAAGGAATATGGTCCTTTATATCAGACATTGATTTTCTTCAATAGCAATTTTAAGCCTTCTACATTATAATCATTGCCAGAAAGAAAATGAGTCTGTTTTTTTGTTTTTTTGTTTTTTTGTTTTAATATTAGTGTCATCTCATGCAAAACAGTTTTTACCAGTTCCCTTACAAGTACAGATCCTTTTTTAATGAAATCTCCTCAACTCAAGACTTCACAATTGCTTGATGTGCAGATCAAATAACATTATAAAGTTATAAATAACTTGTAAATTGTAGGATTATTCTAACTTAAATGGAAATGCAAGGCAATGGAAACATAAGGTCTCAGAAAACTGGCTGTTCTTCGCAATGTCATCTCTAAGCTCAATGGAACATATCAAGGTAAAAGATAATTTTTTTTAATGTAAAGATCAAACTGTGTTAATGAAGTAAATTAAATCCCCTCAATTTCAAGAAAAAAAAATTAAAAAAAACCACCAAAGCAAGTCTTTAAAAACCAAGCAAATCAACTGAGACTTAAGGAAATTAAACAAAGTAAAATGTCAGCATCCTCACCAAGAGAAGGTCACAAACCTTGCACATCATGCTTAAATAGTACTCACTACTGCTTCAAAAATAAACATTTTAAAATGATTTTTGCTACTTCATTCTTCTACTTCCTAACTTATCTAAAAATATTACCATATTTTATGTGAAATAGTTGGTATTTTATCTGATATGAAAATAAAACACTTCTACTTTCAAATTATTTTAAATATAAGTTATGCTTTTAGCTTTCAGGCTCTAGAAATCATTGCAAGTATAAATTCAACTTTGATTAAATTAAATTAATAGGCATTTTGAGTGTTCTGCATGCATAGTTCAGAATTGTAACACTTCTATAACAAGAGTGAGTGATCAAGTGGCTTGACTTTAACAGTTACTATTATATTAAATAGATTTCTAATTACACTGTGGTTCCATAGAGAAAACCACAATTAATGAACCTATGACCCTGAATCTTTCAAATTTACTGAACTGTAGGAAGTTTGACATAACATGGCAAATGCTGGTGTCACAGTGAATGAGAGGGGTGCAGTGGGGACCGTTGTGAATTCAAACTGAATTTTACTTAAGCTGTTAAATCAGCCCTAGAATTGGTTACCTAGGGGGTGCTCAATACTTTCCTTTCTACTGTCCTGTTTCTCTTCTGAAGGCTTTCCTAAACTTTTAAGTTATGCAGGCATACATATTAAATCTCTTATATGTGCTTAAAAGTGACTTGTGCTGGAGTTCTGGATATTCTGGCAATCTACTTCAACAACACTTTATGCAGTTATTTCCAGTTCTGTTTTCCTCATTTATTGGTGCTTGAATTAAATCACAGAATCTTACTTATGGGGATAAAAAGCTTCGAAACATGCATAAGTGCAACTGAAGTCAATAGAAACTGTACTTTGAATACACGTGGAACTATATGTAATGCTAATTAAGCCAGGCTAGTTTAGTGAGGCCTGTTCTATATTCTGAATTTATATTCAGTATATCACCTAACTATCAATATTCAGAGAATGCAGAAATACATAAAATAAAATATGAACAAAATGACTCACCCAAAGGACAGAGAAATGCAGCATAGCAGGGTATATCCTCTAATTGTTTTCTGAAATTATTGGTCATGGAGAAGAATCCAGACCCATGAAAAGATGACTCACAATGTCCTCAAAGCTCAAAAGTATGCTCATAGTAAGTTATGGCAAAGTTCTTAATGAATTATTACAGAATTCCATCATTTAACAGTTTTATATTTCAATCTACCTGTTTCTAAATGTGTCAAGTAATGAAAAATAGAAATCATGCAGTTGTCTCATGCTCAGTAACATTATCTCAAATACTGGGAAAGAAGATCCAACATTTCCTTCAATTTACAACTAACTTCTCTCTCGACTGACACTCTTCCTTCTTGAAAAATTTCAGCTAAGAGTGTGTTGACAGAAAAGAATTCCTCATTTTTTATACTAAAAATATTCTTTTCTCCTGTGTTGAGTTTGTTTGTTTGTTTTCTTTGTGTGTGTGTGTGTGTGTGGTTTTGGTTGGTGTTAATTCATTTCATCTTGACCATTTCAGTTTTCAAACATCCGTATATTGGCTTTCTTAAGTTGCCATTACAAATGCCTAATCACTGCTGTGTACAGGAGAGCATCACAGTCAAGAAAAAAAAATACAGCAGGTCAAAATCTGCCTTCTCATTAAAATAATAATAAGACAACAAACAAACAAACGCCACAAAAAAATCCCCTGGGTAGAGTAACTAACATACAACCAGAATATGAATGTAATAGATAGATAGATAGATAGATAGATAGATAGATAGATAGATAGATAGATAGATAG
>JAPSGF010000056.1:4296689-4336604 GCA_035772895.1 Perdix hodgsoniae | reverse complement strand
GATGTGGAATACTGATAGCAAAATTACAAAAGTATTAAACCATGACACTTACTATATATATTTTTTTTCCAATATAACCAAAAGTTAGGATACAGTCGTGGTAACATACAAGTCATTGTAACCTGACAGCCATGTGGACTGAGTCTGAATGTGCAAAGTCCCCACAGGTCAGGGCAGCAGCAGCAGCAGTATTTGTATTACGGCTGCAGCTACAACTCTCAACAACATACAGAATGAGCCGGTCAGCTATTTCAGAACTTCCAAGCAATTATTTTGCATCTCCTCTGGACCAAAGGCATAGGTAAGGATAGGTAAGAACTCTGAGTTCTCTGTGAGTTGATTCCAGCAAGCTCTCATTTGGACTCTTTTGACTTAAGAAACCGAAGAAGTATAGCTAATAAAATAGCTTCTTGGTATTTGTTTGATTGTTTGCTGGGGTTTTGCTTTCTTTTTTATTTTTATTAGTTATGCCACTTTTTTTCCTCTTCCCTCTCAAAATTTTATAATTGATAAATTGTCTTTTTAACACAATGAGTTATCACTGTGAGACAAGGCTCTTATAACCATAGTTATTACTGTACTCATGATATACATCTGCTAAAATTACCATAATGACTTGCCATGACAGCTCAATTAATTTAGCCATAAAATAAATAAGATTGGAAGAGGCCCTTGGAAGTCATCCAGTCTGACCCAATGCAAACAGCCTTCTCAGGATATATTATAACCTCCCTCTGCTACCTAGGGCTTGTTAGGATATGTTAGAGCTACTTCCTCCCACAAGCTACAAAGACCCATGGACTTGAAGCCACTCTTCAGAGAAATACTGACATTACAAGATTACACAACAGAGAAAAGTTCATACAGGATTTACTGACCTATGTAAACAGAGTCACAATTTATCCTTGAATATAAAAGTTCTTAACTAATACAGATGCAGTTTGAATTTCAAATCCCAGAGTTAAAAGCTTTCACTTAAGAAACATAAGGAGTTATTTAATGGCTAACATTGATTGGTGTTTTGGATTTTGTTTCTCTCCTTCGACACAATACTACCAAACATCGCATTTTCTACAAGCAAAACTACCAAAAAAATAATTTCAGAACTGGCTCAAAAGAAATAATTTTATCAGCTGACTAGATTGTTCTCTCAGTTTATATTTACATTCCTACAAAATGAGGATTCACTTGGGATTAGATTTATGCAATTCTCATTGTTGTATAACACAGCTCTGCCCAAGAGTCTGAACAAACAAACAAACAAACAAACAAAAAACTATTAAAGAAAGAATGAGAGTCAAAGACTGACTTTCTCACGGGTGTTCAGTACTGCAGCAAAAGGAATTCTTTTAGAAATACTCATTCAGCTCAAGGACCAAAGAGGAAGAACCCTTATCATTTTAATTAACTCCAAGAAATTTACTATTTAAAATCACCTTTATAATAGGATACCTGCGCAGTAGAAAATACACAGTCCCATTTTGTTTGCATTACTATTGTATCTATTACAGATACAATGAATAAGTGCACAAGTACTATGTAAAACATGCAAACTCTGTTTAGCAATTCTGCCTGCAATACGTTTTATTAAAACCTCACGGCAAAGAGGAGGAAGTATTGGAGAGCGTGCTCATATTCCTGTTGCAAACTAACTGAGCATGATGAACAAACTTGTGAATACTGAATAAGGCACAAAGGTGTTTGGGAACTTTTATTTAGGAGAGCAACTTTTCTGTGCTCATTATACATTAGCCTTCTTTAGAACACTTCTAGTCTTATGCTATTATGTCTTTATAAAATATTTATGTTTAGATTTGGTTTTAATTTTACCTCCATATTTCAGAGTCAGTCACTTATATCTTTATCAAGCAACCAGCAAAGACCCAAATGGATCAAAAATGCAACATTATTGTCCATGAAAATTTAAGTGACAAGCATTTTTCATGCTACAGAACTTGCAAGGCACAGGTTTGTTTGTTTGTTTTTTAATCTCACTTCCACTTGGCCCTATTGTTCTTCTTTACTCACTTATGTTTTCATTTTCATTCCTGAACTCTTTTTTTTTCTTTTTTTTGGCACTCCTAAACATTATTAAAATGCAAATGGCAAATGCAAACTTAATTAGATGAATTCCCCTTCCTTCTCCCCAAAAATTAGATTTTTTTTTTTAATTTGAAATATTAGCCTGAAAGTATTTCACTCTGAAATTATTCCCTTCATAGAAAGGAATTACTGTATAATTAAATAATTTTCTTCACAGAAGCATAGAAAAGTTTCTAAAAATGTGAAGTGCAAATAATTTCCTCTACCTAACTCCTACAATTCAAATACTAGCATAAAGCTTACCAGAAACGATATTCATTTTTTGAAGCACAAATGTAATCTGTATTGATTGAGCCAATAAAAAACATTAATGGAATCAAAGGTTCATGTAACTAATTAAATCAATAAAAACAGAAATATTAATTCAGACTTGCACCACTATCTAAAAGTCAAAGTCATCATCAAAAACCAGACTGAAGTCAAGAAGTTAATGAAATGATTTTGCCAGTACTACTGCAAACTATTTGGACTACATTTCCATTCACTCATTTCTCCCTTTTCATTTTTATAGTCAAGTAAACTGAAATCAAATGCACAATAGCTTCCAAACAATTAATATTTGTAACAATAAAATAGTTTTCAATACAATTCACCCTGAAAGTGAGATTATTTAATTTATGCCAATGTACACCTTGGTTTAGTGACATTTGCAGAGAAGTTTATGAGGGTTTAGCAAAATTTGGCAATTATGAAATACACCATTCATCAATTAAAGTCAGCCCTTTCCTTTCCAACAGGGATGAAAAGAAAGAATTAATAAACAGTAAATTTGCATGTATGCTCACAGAATACAACTGCTTGCTTCAGATACTACTATTAAACAGCAACTTTTTATCCCATTCGATATATAAAGCATGTAGTTGAAGAATAATTCTTGTTTATAGCCAAATGCAACAATTGCACAACAGCAGATACATCTTCTGTATCAGATCTCACTTAGGCTCTAAAGTTAAGCAACAGCAAAATTATTTGGATATTTCTTAAAGCTAATATTCCCAAAGTAAATATGCTGTCACTGGAGATTCTGAAATTAGGTTCTGAGGACTACAGAACAGAGAAGAACTCATAATGGCTTGTAAGGACATCTTCCTCAGGATTATTGCCCTGGTCAAATTCCCAAAATGTAATTGTTTTCTTATTACATTTTCTTATGCTATTTATATATATTTAGCTACATTTTCTGTATGCTATTACCTAGCTTTTAATCACCATGCATGGCTTTACTGAAATGTATCTCAGGAATTACAGCAGTTTCAATTTCTTCAACTGCTGTGATCTTTGTTGTCTCTTCAAAATTGGAATAAATCCCTGAGATCACACAGTCTTCTGTTCTTTTGTCCTATCTCTCTGCCATAATGAATTCTCACTCAATGTATGAAAAGTGATGTATTCATGGCCTTTCCTTTGTCTATGGCAAAATTCTCACTCATTTCACTGAGGCCATGTTTCTGCCCACTGGGAAAGGTTCTGCTGTATTGGAGAACTGCTGGATCATGTAGAAATAATTGTTTTAGAAAACGGAATATGAGAAAAGAATATAAGAAAAGAATGCCTGTGAAGCTCCTGAAAACCTGAGATAAGAAAATAACATAGAAACAAGCACGGTCCACTCTGAAAACTGTGGGGAAAAAAGAAAGCAGTGTGAACTACCATGATGCTGGCTACCTATACTGGCACAATGCTGATGCAATACCCCAGACATGAAACCACACTTGTTTACGTGATGGACAAACTCAGATGACTGTTAAACATTTTAAATATCAGCACTGTTCCCTTTTCATTGCTTTAAATGATGAAAGAAAATATGTCATAATATACAGTAACGAAATACAATTGCAATGATTGATCTGTCTTGAGAAGATATATTTTAATGATATCTGCTGTACTCAAAAGAAATACAATTGTCTGTTTGAAAAGAAATAATATTTCAAAAACTTGGGAAACTGTATATAAAAGGAATGAAACTTCAATATGACATGTCATATGTTCTTAATTTTTCTCCTCAACTACATATGTTGATAAACAGATATTCAAGCAGGAGACGAAGACTGCTCTATGGGCACAGTCTGTAAAATAAGACAAAATTTCTTCATCTTGTTGGAAGTATAATTCACTTGTGTCTCAATCCCTAAATACAACACAAGAAAATCTTGTATTTCAATCAAGTATGCTGATGTGACAAATTAATGACAATAGGGCTTTCGACAGAAGGGAGTGCCTTAACTCCTGTTAACTACAACCTATAGGATAGGGCATCTCATCTTTTGACAGGACAGTATTTTTTTTTACTTTTCTTTCCTTCCTCTGGCACACTTTAGTTGGAAATCTAATTTTATTCTTTTTTTGATTCACATCAGTTCTTAAACACCACATTAAACAGATTCCATCTCCAAATGCTAACATGTATTCTCTCAGGTATCCCTCATAATTCTTATTTATTGCAGAGCACTTACAGAATAAAAGCTTTCCAAGTTGAACAGCTGAGTGTACATCCATAGCTTTCTCTTCCCCTCCTGGTGCCCTACATGACCAAGCTAGCATGAAGTACAGAATATCGATTAGAAGTGTTCTATAGATTCCTTGCACTGCAAGTTAAATTACTGTATATTGTATATTTTTAATTTCCCACATATAACAATAAACATGATTGATTCTTCAATTTCAGAGCATCGTTTTGGCAATTAGGAAAATAAATATCCTTTCTACGTACAGCTTGCTTTTTTTCTAAGTAAATGTCTGCAGCATATTAGCTCATGTGTGACAGACAAATAACTACCCTTCTCCCTGTAGGCCGCACTCTGTTTTGTGCTTCCTTCTTTTTTATTTATTTGGAACCTGCCATTCATTTTCACACCTGACAGTAAAAACCTCAGGACGTGGTTGTTGTGAAGAGGATTATCTTTCAGATCAATGCTGAAATTGATTCCAAACCACACTATTTATCAGCCTGCAGCTAAAGTACTAGGAGTCAGGAAATATTTACTCTCCTCCAAATCCATTCTTATTCTGCTGTTGGAAAATCACAATACTACAGCCTCCATTAATACATGGTTACTCTATTCCTTGTGTATGTGGACTATCAATATCAGAGAGACAATGCAATTAGTTGCATTATCAAGTTCTCTTGAAAAACAACTAGAGTGAGATCACAAAAGCATAATTAATTTTTACACTACTGCTGAATGGTTGTTGGTACTGAGAGTATAGCCTTACGGTGCCATTTGACATTTCTGAATCTCATCTATGACACAGCGATGCAAAAAACATCTATTAATTATCTCTTTTTAAAGCCATGATTAAGGGTGATTTTCCTTGAAAGTAACTTAGATTGAAAGGGGGGAAAAAAAAAAAAAAAGGCAAAGGGCTACGAAAAGGCCTCCTTATTTAAACAACACAATATTGTGAGAAGTACACTACACTACTCTACACTACCCAGGCAGAATACAACAGTCATTTAGGTACAAAAGGTCAAATCAGTTAAACTCTGTCCTGATTCTGTGATTAACAAACTTCACAATGAATAATGAGGGACAGTCTGATGAATGGTGAAAGTTAATGGAAATCTTCACTTATTGAAGGAACTATATTAGGCCTTTATTTATTTGAGATTATAATAACATTGTTGACTTGTTATGACATGACTTCACTAGTATTAAAATACAGACCTGAAAGTACAGGACAAAGCTTCTGGCAAAGCTTAATTTAATTCCGTTATAAAAGTTATAGAGTAATTTACAATTAATTTGCAAAATAAATGCACAAAAAGTGTAGGGAAATCTAAAGTAATGTCAACAAAAATTAATTTGGTTAATACAAAGATGATAATGAGTGGTTGAATTAGGCAACTGGCTTTTTCCTCACTTCTTTTATTGCAGTAGAACAGCTACTTGTGTTTTATCAGCTCTGTGAAGTCCTCAAAGATAGAATTTGAATGTTTTGAATTTCACTAGAACTGCGAGATGAAAGTGGTTACAGTAAGATTTCAGAAATGGAAACTTAAGATTAAGTAACTTATGCTGTGCTTAAAATGGATACTAAATTCATGTGACTCAACTTCTGATGGCAAGTCCAATAGCTACTGCAAAGACTTAGGAGGACTTTCTAGGAAGCTAGTATTTAACCTCTTCTGAGAACTATGACCTGCCTCAATAGTTTGTTGAAGCAATGAAAATAAACTAATATAAAATTATGATCATTCAAGATATAATATATACATTTTCTTTGTGAGAGAATTAATCTTCAAACTCATTTCAATATAATTCCTAATTAATCCTTAAAATATTGAAGTTAAATATTAATTTTACAAGAGGTATGATATAAAAATGTTGCATTGTTTTACTCAACTTATAAAGTGTGCCTCAGAGGGCTCCAAAATTCAGGCACTCCTGCGTTTTAGTCTTAGAATCCCACACTGTATTCTATGCTTATCAATCCTTTTCAGGCACACAGCAAAGATTTCAAAATAACTTTGCACTATTATTTATGTTAAGACACTTTAACATTAAATTTTTTTACATGGAAATATATTTTTTTCCCAATATATTTAACGGTTTTTGAATATAGTTAAAATTTAGTGAAACAGACTTATCAGTTTCACTGAGAAGCAACACCTCCTCCTATAAGAATTGCATACATCTACACACACACACCAACTCCTAGCAGATCAGTGCCAAGTTCCTTCAAGGTTTTAGAACAAGACTTGAAATTCTGCTACAGAAAGACAGTTTGATGTTGTTTGCTAAGAGAATGACTCTTATTTTCACACAGGATTGCAGATTATTATAGATGTGCGTTGATAAAAAAGGCTTAAATAAACTATCCTGGAATAATTACTCTTGTATCTTCTTTCTTGAACTTAAATCCAGTTGAAAAATATAACTTTGAAGATGTACCTCTAAAGGAGCAACATGACCACTGCATAGAATACTAGAGATGAACCACATGGCTTATATCAGCTCTTTACTTTTTTTTTTGTTGCTGTTTTCTTAAAAATGATGTACTTCTTCCACAAAAAATGGCATGTTTAACAATATCAATTATTGGCATTTCTAGAAGAAATTTAATGATGTGCAGAGAAACAAACAAGCTATGTGCATGTACTTTGATACTGAGCATGATAGAACAGCAAACCTACTGCATAACAAAAATTTTGGGCTATTCAGTAATCAAATCACTTCAAGAACAGACCTACGATGAAGTTTCCTATTAGTAGCCAACCCTATAAATTACTTCGTGTTATGCCATTTTTCTTTCGTTCTACTTTCTATTTGTTTTACTTTTATTTTTCAACTTAAGTTACTCTAAACTCCAAAACAAAGCGTGCAGAAAATTAAACTTGGCAAAACATTAATGACCCCTTTAGCTTTGGGCTTTCCATCTTCAATTTCAGTTTTGAATATGCATTATTAATTTCAAAACAGAAGCAAAAAGAAAGTCTGTTCAAAAAATTCTCTTCTACTTGAAAAGTGCAGCACATGCACGTTGGAGCATTTACTCATATTTAGAACAGCAAAGTACTCAGCACAACAGAAGATCACCATTTTTTATGATATATGTTGAATGCTCAAGCACTTGTTTTTAAGCATGATCAACATACATCAAAATTCTTAATAACGTTTTGTGTTTCTCATCAATTACTTTTTCTTTTTCAAAGAGAAATGAAATAGAAATGTTTTTAGAGTTTACATAAATTCATTAATATCAATGAAAACAAAATAATATATATTTTTTCTAGTAGAAGTGAAAAATTACACATCTGATCTATAACTAATAGGAAATAAACAAAGTCTTATTATACATAGATGCAAAGTGATTGGAAATTCATAATAAACACTCTGGCATTTTATTTTTGAGACAATGATCTAGAAAGTAGCTTACATCATTTCATCAAATCATTAAAAATGCACTACTATTTCTGTTAAATGTGGAATATGTGTATTTTGTACAAATGGGTTTGCTTTAGAAACTGCATTTAACTGTCTTACTCTAAATCGTATCAGCAAAGAGGTACTGCTGAAATGTCCTGATTAGTGGGGAAGCATTTGATAAAATTGTATTAATACTATTATATAGTATTACGAAACCTCTGAGGAAATGAGTCTGCTGATTTATACAGTTTTGACTAGTGTGCTAGCTTTTTTCTTTGGGCATAATAAGGTACTGTTGGTTACTTTTTATCACATTAGGGAATTATTTCCCACTATAATTCTTGACTCATTGGTCTGTCTACTAATTTCTAATACAGATATAAAGAAACATTAAACAGATATATGTGATCTTACAGCTACATATCATGTTTAATCAAATCACGTTAGCCAAGGAAAATGGGTCAGTTAAGTAATTAGCAGAGACCCACAGTGTCTTAACTTTGTAGTTTATTTTGATTAGTGTTGAATTCCTTCCTCAGATTTATAAGGAATTGATGAAGGATGAAACTGAGTTTTTCTTACTTACCTGTTAAGTAAAAAGTTGTCTTCAGTGTTCATACAGACTTCCTATGTCTGTACCTACAGGCAGATATATGTTCAAATTATGATGCAACCTACTGATCAAGGCCCTGGACTTCCTTTAGGGTATCAAGATCCTGCATCTAAGCACAGTCCTGTTTCATGATTTTTGAGCAAAATTTAGTCTCTCCCTGTTCATTTTCTTTCACTTCTCCATGAATGCTTCAATTCATGATCCTATTAGATGTGGTGACATAGAATTTCATTGCGTTTCATGCTAAAGCACACAATCATGTTGTTCTTGAATGACACATAAACTCAAGAGGTACCAAAAAATGATTCAGCCTTGAAACCAAAATTAGATTTATCAGCATATCAGTTCCCCTGAACTGAACAGTCCTGCAAAGTGCAGGCAGACAGGCAAGCAGGCAGGCAGGAACTGATCAAGAGAAGAAAGAAGAAAGAAAAGAGGAAATGGGAAAGGGGGGAAGGAGAGGGAAGGAAGGAAAACAAGATTTTGACAGCAGGTGATTCTCGGACTCAGCCCGGCTTCCTTTATTTCCCTGTGATACACTCTTCATAGAAAAATCTCCTTCTCTTTCTGTGTTTAGAGCCACTAATTCCACTCCAGTTCTTAGAAAACAAAAATCTTGCCTTGAATACTACTCCTTCCCTCAGACTTCCATATTGTGAGATTTCTTACTTCATTATCATCAGAAGAATTAGAAGAAAGAAAATAAATCAGTTAATGTATTTGTGTTCAACAAGTAAATATACATTCAGTCCTCATCTTGATGAAAACAACATGCTTTCTGGCATTATCACCCCATACAAACTCTCATCTGTGTAATCTCCTCTTCCATATATATATATATATATATATATATATATATATAATCTACTCACTTCCTTTCATGCTATTGCTTTTCTTTAGAGTATTTCCATGTTCTAAAGAACAAGCTGAATGAAAGATGGACGAAGACCTCCATCATACTTTTTCTGTTTTTTTTTTTCTTCTGATTCTCCTGATGGTTTTTGCTGCTTTTTAAATAAGACCTCCATCTTTTCATACATTTCTTTTGGAAACACTTCCTCACACAGATTACTTTTTAAAAAATGAATATCCACATATGTTCAAAGCCTAAATGTTCCATGTATGATAGGCAGTTCATCTGTGAGAGTCAAACAGACCAAATGAGAAATAAATTCTATTAAGCTTGTTTATTTCTCAAATAATGTCTTTTCAGATACAGTGCTAACCACATAGAAAATTCTCAGAATATATATAATCCACCACACTGAGGCACTTTCCATAGTGCAGGCACTTCTCTGTAAGTGAAACACAATTAAGAGATTCATCTCAGCACAGTATTAAGAGACCTGTTAGTGTCTTTCAATTGATTTCAGTGGAGTAACACTAGAGCAAAATGAAGCAACACAGTGCTTGATCAACCCTAAGATATGTCCCTAATGGCTTTTTGTTGTATTCCAGCCCATTAACAGGCTATCTGGTATGACGGTGCAAAAGGATCATTATGCCTTAATGAGGTGATTAAAAACCAAAAATGTGCAGTTGTTGCAAAATATTAGAATGGACTCAAGACAACACCAGC
This sequence comes from Perdix hodgsoniae, assembly GCA_035772895.1. Lineage (NCBI taxonomy): Eukaryota > Metazoa > Chordata > Aves > Galliformes > Phasianidae > Perdix > Perdix hodgsoniae. The sequence goes on along the minus strand of JAPSGF010000056.1, from coordinate 4,326,442 downwards.
AATATTTAATGTACTAATTTAATACTTTATTTGTGGCTAGCTATAAAGTCTTCAAACTTCAATTATATAGTTTAAAATTATCTAGGATACACATTTTCTTCACATTAAAATACTGATAATCTTGAATGTTAATTTTAGAACTATTTACAGACATTTTGCTATCATTTATGGTGCATTGTTACATATTCTATTGATCTGCGCTTCATAATGTCTAGCATTTAGAGGAAGCGCTAAAACAAAGCTTATGCCCTAACTCAAATTTTGCATAAAGTTTTACTTGGTAACTGGCACATCAGAGGTTTCAAAGTATATTCTGAAACCACTGAGTACACTGACACAGCTTCTAAAGAGATGAAGCTTGAAGGACATCATCAAAGTTCAATTCTTATGCCTGAAGGATTCTGCCCTGCCAGTTTCCTGAGTACATTTCCCTTTAGAGTTGCTTCCATGAGACCCCACGTGCAGTTTAGATAACACGGTTATATGGTCTTCTTTACGAAGACAGGTTGAAGGAGCTGGGCTTATTCAGCCTGGAGAAGACTTTGAGGTGACCTCATTGCAGCCTTTCAGTACCTAAAGGGAGCCTACAAATAGGAAGAGAATCAACTCTTTGAAAGGGTAAATAACTGCAGGACAAAGAAAAATGGTTTTAAGTTGAGGGAGGGAAGATTTAGGTTGGATGTCAGGGGGAAGTTCTTTACTATGAGAACGGTGAAGTGCTGGAACAGGCTGCCCAGAAAGGCTGTGGATGCCCCATCCCTGGAAGTGTTCAAGGCCAGATTGGATGGGGCCCTGGGCAGCCTGGTCTAGTATTAAACAGGGAGGTTGGTGGCCCTGCATGTGGCAGGGGGGTTGGAGCTTCATGATCCTTGAGGTCCCTTCCAACCCTGGCCATTCTGTGATTCTGTGATGGTGAGGTCTGCTTGCTTGTACGACAGGATCTGCACTCTGCTACTTTCCTTTCATGTTCCACTCAGGATCTTGAACTCTATTTCATGGTCACTACATCCTTTTTTATCTTGTCAACAGCAGGATCCAACAATGCAGCACCCCTGTTTTGCCAATCTAGTACTGTAACAAGAAGTTCTCCCCAAAACTTAACAGGAGCCTTCACAGTCAACATGTTCAAAATGTCTTGGGAAGTGGGAAGGTAGGGAAGAAAAAGGAAGTACTGACAAACAGATTGACAGTGATGCTGAACAAGCTTCATTTCTCTAGAAAATCAGTTTAATTAGCCACACAGATAAATTTGACCTAGTATTTCCAATGGAAGAGAAAGACACACAGTCTTTTAGCAGTAATATGCACACTATAGATTCAAATGATACGCAGATAATGTATTGCATGCTTATGCATAATTGCAACATTAATTGGCAACTGAACAGTACTAAGATGCAAATGAAAGTGACATAAGATATAAATTGGGCCTGTCAAAACAGAGTTCAACAGCCAACGAATGACATCCCTTTTTAAGGCCACATATCCCAATGTCTTAGTGCACAAATTCACAGTTTATGTCACTTTTCCTGAAGTGATCTCAGCAATTATTGTATAGAAACACTGGATATGCATGTTCTCTAAATTTAGAAAGGATCCAGTGACAAAGTCAAAATTACACTCCTACAGTTGTGTTCACATACTGAAAATTGTATAAGTGATGATAATTAAAAGATGCTACACAAATGTGAAATATTTTAAGAAAGAAAAAGGAAATTTTTTTTTTCTCCTATATTATACAGATGTTCCCCTAGAGCTAGGAGACTAAATAAAAAAGTCATTCCTGAAATAATTTTCTTAGTAGATTTATATACCTGTTAGTTTTCTAACAAAAACATTGACGCATATATCTTTGGCATAACAGAAGCAAGGCTACAATGCTTGCCTGCCAATTTTTAAAACATAATATTTCCTTAAAATATGTATTTTACTGCTCTTTACCTTATCCTCCCTTCAAAGAAAAAATAATTACCTCCATATCAGTAAGATACATACCTTCATTTTCATGATCTGACTACTATATTATAAAATGCAAAAGACCACAGAATTATGAGCATCCAATGTTCACTTGAAGCAAAAGTATAATAATATCTCCACAATTGTTGAAAGTGACTCAAAATGGAATTAAGACAGACTGTTTTTAGGAAATGGGTTTATTTTATTGGTCTAGAATGTAATGTAACACAAGCTTAGAAGACCTAGAAAATGTGTTTGCTGATTAGTCAGATAAGCTTATCAGCACACATAACAACCAGGTGATGTGAGGAATTTCCGATCTGGATAACATGTAAAGTAGTTCAGGAAAAACATTGCTTGCCATGGTACAGTATGTGACCTGAGGTCCTAATTAGTACATCCCTCCTGATCTCAACTAAAGAATTCAGGCAGAAGAAGGAATACTGTCAGTCTGAAAAGTCCCGGGTCACTGAATTTTATAAATAAAAATATATATGGTCTGTGAAATAATTACAATCTTCACATTTTGTATTGAATATTGCTCCTGGCAAGAATACAGTTCAAGTTTAAAGATGTGCACATCTGTACGCAAATGTAAATACTGAAATATGCTGATCAAGTGCCTCTTTCTTACTGCTAATTTCTGGATACTCCTTTAACCAGATGTTAAACCAGCTGTGTGACAACTCACATTCTAGGTATGGGGAGAAGAGCAGATGAAAGTCAATAGGTGCAAGATACACCACTGGGGCTTTTGAAAAGCTCCAACAGTGTTAGAAACACATCCTTACAGACTGACTTGATTTCTCTGCTGCTGGTTTGCCTACTTGAAATTTGAGAAGGAGTCACCTGAAAAGTCATGCTTTTATCATGCCTCACTGACACCCCGGTAGTGACAAACGAACATATGCATCTAAAAGGGACAGAAATATATGGAAACTATATAGACCTGGAATATTCAGGACATGAAAAATGCTATTCTTTTTCCCTTAAGCAAGCCCACATAGACTTGGGAATAAAACAAAATTTCTAAAATCGCTTCAGTGTTGTCACGTGCCAGAGTTCCCCCAAAGTCAGCAAACATCCTGATGTATACCAGTAGAGAAGCATCTGTTTCTGGTCAAGATATCTCCTTCATCACTAAAGTGTTATTAATCCTCTCAGCATTCAATATCTTATACAGGCATAACCAAAACATCTTTTATGCATAATGTTCACAAAAACACACACACAAAGAAATTTCTTCCTTTTATGTTTATGTACAGGTTCATTTATTTTCTTCCAGAATGTACTTCTGATGTCTTAAAAGCAATAGTGATGAATGCTAGTATTAGTAACAGGGCCATCACAGTAATAGACCTTACAAAACATATACTCTGAAACTTTTTGATCACAAATAAGATTTCTCTCCGAGCTTGTAAATTTATGAATGTTAAGGCAGGCTTAAAAGAAATATAGCATATTAAAATGAAATAAGGGCTGTTTTATTATTATTTTAAAAGGCTACAGTAATTTATTACCTATAGTGTGTTCATCAGGACTACAATCTGACAGACCCATGTATGCTTTCCTCCCTAATAAATCAAGTTAATCATAAAACACACACTATTTTCTGCTCAGCTCCCTTCTGTTAATCTACTTGCTAGTATTAAATCCTAAACAGCAATGCTAATTCTAAGCATTTCAGAGCCATAAAAATTATTTACATGACCTGGCATCTTTGCTTACTCAATTTTTTTATTTTGCTAAATGCAAGGAATATCCAATACAGTGACAATTTTAGATACGTTACTGAAAACGATAAGTGATTTAATACTTCAACTGTATTATAGAAATAAATGGAATATGACTCAAGAGCAAAGGAGAGCTGCTGAGTTTCTTTTAACTGTGATTCAGGACACAAACAATAGTAAACAAGACAGTCTGATTGCTGCTGTATTTAAACAAGAAAATTTATATGCAGTGTAAATGTGGATTAAAAAAAAAAAAGTAATATGAAAGCTTTTCTAAATTCACATTTAAAGCTATCAACTTTAAAAGAAAACTGGCTTCACTGAAGTCTAAAGAGTTCAAGTTTCCTATGGGTTTAATAGGTAGCATAAGTTGATCCAGAATAATAAAATCCCTTTCTGCCACTTTTGCAAGGTCAGGTTTTAGTGGAGTCTATGGCCTTACCTGAATCACCCTGAAGTAGCATAAGGACTATCACTAATGAATGACAAAGACAGAAGCATATCATACCATCACTTTCACTGGCACCATGGTCTTAGACCAATTTAGATCAATGGCTTTTAGTATAAACCACACATGGCTTGGCTGCAAAGGAGAAGAAAAAGTTGAACAGATCCAGAATATGCCTGCTTTTGGATTGTGTTAGCAATTTTAAATCTCTGTGTAGTGCTACTGCACCAATTTATTTCATTTTCAGCATTTTATTGTTCCACTTCATTTTTTTTTGCACTCAATAAACGCTTGGTTAAATTTTCATAACACTGTTTCATCACAAGATCTGGATGGGTGTTCTTCTTTGACCAGCCTCAACAGAGTCTCAACATGGAGCAAGATAAAACCATCTGAATTTGTTTTCATTACAGTACAGCTCTTGATATTTTTTACTGATCTATAGTATAATCAAAGCTTTGCCTTACTTGCAGAACAAGAGACCTCTTGAATTCAGTGTAACAGGCACACTGGTTTATATATAAAATAAACAGGTCTTCTGTTCTACCACCTGAATGAAGATGAAATATTCTGGAATATTGCAATGTTCTAAATAGCAACAAATACAGCAACAGAGAGATACCGAATATGGATTCTATTTGTAAGAAAAAGGATGGAGCTTACAGGAAGAATAATAAGAATAGCAAACTTCTATCCTTAAGAAAAGTGGAAGAAGCAGCGTGACATTAGCAGACTGTCATTTTAGCAAACCTGCTAGCACACCTGTTAGTGGCCTCATAAAAAGAAAAATAAGATTTTTAAAGATTTCTTTTTGGGAAGGATAAAAATTCTCTTACTTTTAAAGTATATACATAAAATTTGATTGCGTTATTTTAAAACCATGTGCTGTATTACAACAAAAACAGTATCACTGAAGATTCATGATGTTACCATAAATTCACAGAAATAATGACATGAGCCAAGTATGCAGAATATAGGGGAATATGTCTTCAAATATCTAAAATTGAATGTATGTTAGCATTCATTAGTAAAAAAAGAAAGGTCATTCTTTTGCTAGAAAATCTACTCTCAAAGGAAAAAGTGTGAAATCAAATTTGCTACAAAAATGAAAGGACAGATCTGAAAAATCAGTTGATCACAATGGATTGTGATGAATATTCTTTTATTACTAGCCATTTTCAGTGTAGTCACTGAGAGCATACTTCAAAACATGCATTCATGACTGAAATGTTTCACGTCCTTATGATTCTTTAATATCAAACAACCTTACAAACTGTAAACAGCAATGCAGTGATGGTTATATCTGCCTTGTATTAAGCCTTTCAGAAGATATGTCATAAAACTGTGTAAATTTTCAATTCCGAATCACAAGTAGACAAGGAAAATAGCCTAGGACAGAAAGCACTGCATGCTACCATATACAGATAGAGTGACTGCGTTTTATTTCTGTTGTTGTTGTTGCTGTTCTATACACATCCTTTGTTGTCTCAAGTCATTCAGATCTATTTTTACTTTTATGGAGAAGAAGATAATTTGCTGTGAAAATAATAATACATTGCTCCCTGAACCGTAGTAGTCAGAATATCTTTGTGGCAATGGTCTTCTAAGTAAAAATAAATATTATCTACTGATTATCTTTTTGGTGTTTTTGTTGTTGTTTATGTTTCTGTTTTCTCTTTCTTATAGTTGGATAGGGAAGATATCAAATTAAAAAAATCAAGAGACTCTTCAATGTCTCTGAACAGACTCAAAATTGGCAGTACAGACTTCTGCCAGACACAATTCTGAAGAACAGCTCAGTCACTGTGACAGTAGTTCACACTGCATCCTCCTTTACGTCTCTTTACTTTCTATTCAGACTTCCATCAAGATAATGTAATCAGACAGCTTTCACTATAAAGGATGGGATTTTTTATTTCTTTGTTTGTTTTAATATCAGAAACCTTAAAAGTAGCTGCTTTACTCAGATACAATAAATGTCAAGTACTTTTGGATGAAACTTCAGGCCATCGCCTATCTGGACTGACTTAGGAATGACAGGAATTACTATTCTTGCTTTCATCCATCCATTCCAAGAAGCATAATTACCATTTTCCTGTGCAACTCCTTTCCCGATCTTCAGTCACTAAATGCATCATTCAAAAGCAGTCAATCAACATAACTTTAATTAAAGCCAGTCAAGCATCGATGATATAACCTGACTCAGGACCTAACTCAGTGAATGCTTGCCAGACAACTCAGTGTCATTTTTTAAGCATGGGTATGTTTATAAACCCAGCACGTAATAAAATCCACATCTCCACGGTCGAAGAATCTTCTTCTGTCATCCATCCAGTTGGGAATGCAGAACTCTTAAATCAAATTTCCTCACACTACTATGCTCACAAATATAATTGCTTCTGTTCTAAGCCAGCAATCTAGAGGGGAAAATCCACAAAGTGGATGGAAGCCAGTAAAGACTAGGCCAGACTACTCAAAAAGTATAGTTTTATATAGGAAATAGATTCTGTGTTGAAAATCTAGAAAAGCAAACCAGTGAGAGTATTGCAAAGACAAAGCTAAAGCAGTAAATTGAGGAAAAAAATATGGCAGCAGATAAAGCATAAGACTCAGGAGCACTGCACGGAGTAAATACAGTTGATCGCCTGACATACTTACACATATTCTTAGCCAAACTAGAAGCAGTAGACTGAAAGAGACAACTTTTATAAACTGCTGCCAAATTTTTATTAGAGAATAATACTGTAAAAGTGAGAGCACCAACAGAATAGTGGCATTTCCAACTTATCACTTATTTCAGTTACCTACTACAGTGTCAAGAAAATCTGCCTCTGAAAACAATTTCCTATATAAATTCAACATACTGTTTTGCTTGCCAATATTCCAGGTTTCAATGAGAGCATTTCACAGTTTTAACAAAGTCAGAATGTACTTCTCCATTCTTAATGCTTTTTGTATTCTGAGAAAGTGTTTCTACTTTTACTTTCTTTCAGAGCAATTCAAGCAATTGATTAGATTTGAAGTAGAAATGCGTACTAAAAAGCAAAAACCCCTTCATACTATCAAAAAAATGGAATACATCACTTTTAAGATACTTCAAACCCTAAAGAATGCCAACTCACTGTTTTGGCATTTCAAGTTCACTGTCTGACATATTCAAATCATAGAATCATAGAATCACCAACGTTGCAAAAGATCTCCAATATCATCCAGTCCAACTCTCCACCTACCACCAATATTTCCCCTCTAAACCATGTCCCTCAGTAGCATAAGTAAATGTTTCTTGAACACCTCTAGGGATAGTGACTCCACTATCTCCCTGGGTAGCTCTGTTCCCATGCCTGACCACTCTTTTGGAAAATAAATTTTTCCAAATATGCAACCTGAATCTTCCCTGGCACAACTTGAGGCCATTCCCTCTAGTCCTATCACTAGTTACACAGGAGAAGAAGCCAATACCCACTACACCACAACCTCTTTTCAGGTACTTGTAGAGAGTGATAAGATCTCCCCTGAGCCTCCTCCTCTTAAGGCTAAACAATCCCAGTTCCCTCAGCCACTTCTCATAAGACTTAAGCTCTAGATCCTCTACCAGCCTCGTTTCTCTTCTCTGGACACACTCCAGGGCCTCAATGTCAATGAACACATCACTCGAGGTGTGGTCTCACTGGAGTTGAGTACAGTGGGATGATCACTTCCCTACTTCTAGGGGCAATACTATTCCTTATACACTGCAGGACGTCATCTGCCTTCTTGTCTACCTGGGCACATTGCTGGCTCATGATTAGTTGAGTGTTGACCAACACCCCTGTATAGGAACTGTTGAATCATGGCCTGAACCTCTGATCAATCACTTGTAGCAAGCAATGAGTCAGCTGTGGGAGCACAGGTGAAGGCAATTCACCTGTGTGACCAGTCTCTCCTAGACCCCATTTGAGGGCTGATTGCTACTGAAGAAGGATCTCTCTCTGGAGACTGCTCCTCTTGGAGCAGTCTTTTTCTGTGAGCTCAGGCCATGGGTAAGCTTTTTCACTCATTTCTGATTATCCCTCTCCAACGTGATAATCTTTCTAGCTATATGCTTTCTAAAGACCAGACTAACTTCTCTGTATACTTGTTGATTATACATCTGTATATTCGTTGATTATACAACCCCCAAGTCCATTTCTCTTACAGTCTTCCAATCACAAAATGCAGGACCCAGTACTTGGTCTTGTTGAACTTCATCCCATTGACCTCATTCTATCAATCCAGCTTGTCCAGATCCTTCTGATGGGCCATCCTACCCCCATGCATATCAACACTTCCTCTCGACTTGGTGTAATTTGCAAAATTACTGGTGTTCATTGAACTCCTTCATAGGTCATCATTAAAGATACCGAACAGAATAGGCCCCAGTACAAACCCCTGGGGAACACCACTGGTGACTGCTCGCTAGCTGAATTTAACTCCACTGTTAACTCCAAATCAATTTTCTTTGTACTAAGTATTGCAAGCATCAAAAGCAGGAAAAGATTTTGAAGAACAAATAAAGTATTATATATATAAAAATAACCTAGCAAATTTCATTCAACATAATTGGTTTCATTAGCTCTTATTAAATGTTTAATTCTGTAAATGTTTCTTGTATCCAGAATTCCAAAAATCTCAGGCTAAGAATATTAGTTCTATACTGAAGACTGTAAGTAAGAAGTGAATAGTTTCAGACATGAAAATGTCATGCTTGTCAACATCCTAACAGAATGCTGTTATGTTTGACTGATTTCTCTCTACTGCCAAGCTGTGGGAAGTATTCCTTATGTAATATTGTCCATAATATTTACATTTCACAAGATGTTTGATAAATCCCTACAATCAAATCTATTTGATATGGACTCTGAAATCATTATCATAGAATCAGCTAGGTTAGAAAAAAGATCACAAAGTCCAACTATCAAATTGATCTGCTGAGTCACATCAATAAAACACATCCCTCTGTGACACAAAATAATGCCTTTTGTGCATTGCTCCCTGTACAAAATTTACTGAAAGAAATATTCATTTAGCTTAAAGAATGAAAAGAAATCTCAAGGTTTTTTGTTTGTTTGTTTTTTGTTTTTTAAGGCAGGATTCTATTAGTATTCCATTTAATACTTTTGAAAGAATTCAGAGCCACACGTCTTTTATCTACACATATTTATACAGTTAATGTCATTTTATAGATGGAAGTCTCAATTTCAACATTATTTATGCTACTGTTTCTATATGTTCTGTGTTATTTTTAATATAGTATGATTCCGATCATCATAAAATTATCCTTAGCTTTTATCAATGCAAGAAATTACATTTGCTATGTGAACTGTAACTACTCACTTTCTTTTGTAGGTATAAAACATCAATTAGAAAAGTAAACATTGTAATTAATTATCACCCTTTCTTTTGATCTCTGATTAATGAAGGGAGAGAATGTCTCTGGAGAACTAGAAGAACAATTCTGCAATTGTGCCGTAACTTTCTTACGATGTTTATTTATAGTATTCCTTATACTCAGTTTTTCATATTTCCTTAAAGATTATATTTTTTCATGAAAAATCTTCAATATTTCTTTAAAATCAATACACGACAGCCAATAAAAATACTAACTTTGCCTTTTTTTATTGTGCTCATAACGCAGTGCACACTTTCTAAGTTCTGTAATACTTTTTTATCCATTTTCTTCAGATTTTGAAGCATTTTCTATCTTGAAGGTTAGCATGCTAATTAGAAAGTGTATCTATAGTGCTTTTTAATATTAGTCACTCTAGAACAGCATTGCAAAATGTTTCCTTTATGGATCAGACTCAAACTTGAAGAAATATTCAGGTACTATATAAAATATACAAATTAAAATAAATGTAATCCACATTCTTTGTTCTGTATGACTGGGAAGCTCATCTTAATCTTCCAGAAGAACTGAATATTTACTTCTATAACAACTCTTTACAACATTACATTGTAGCATATAATTTGCATTCTTTATTGGTGATGTATCATTCTTGGTTGAGTTTATCTTCAGAATTCAGAGATTTTAGATAACATTTGCCAATCTGCTGCATTTTGTTTGATTAAATTATACTGAACATATTTTGGCATCTCCCTCTACATCCAATAGCTCAGAATATTTCTGTTTCTCTCACCAAGTCTAGATGAATTAGGTTTATTTGTAATCATAGTTGATAGGCATGTGGACACATGCTATCAAGAGTTTTAAATAAAACAGATTGATTTGTGCATGGATAAAGACACACAAAAACAATACTTGCTTTGCACAACTCAGATTTGTGTATCTCATTTGAATGTCATAAATGAAAACCTTCTGTTGGTCCAGACTTTTCCTTAATTCATGTTTTCAATTACAATGTTAAAATCATACCAGTGACTGCAAGCAGAGAGGAAGTTAAAGCAGTTTTAGCTATAGCCAAAGCTTGTAACAGGTCTATCACCTGCATACATGTGCTTCACAACAAGGCCTTTTAGACTGTAAACTCTTTTGTACAGCAGCTGACAGGTATGCTATTCTATATAATCTCTGCTACCTTTTTGTCTGCCACAAGGAAACACCAAAACCAAGCATGCTTCTACCAGCAAGAAGAGTTATGCATATTCTCACTTTGAAAAATAGTATGTTCTCTTTACTCCCAGTACAGTATAAAAAAAGAGGTCTTTTCAAAAATAAATATATATATATCATATTGTAAAAACTATTGTCATAACTATATTTTAATTACAACTGGTTTACTTATTACAAAGAACTTGTATTTCCTCATTAGAAGACTTAAAAGATAACAGCATAATGCTAATTGGCCCCAAGTAGATTTAGTCATCTATTTCTAGGCTAAGAATAGAAACTAAATCTCAGGCTATAATCACTATTTTATATTTATCATTTAAATTATCATAATTTATTTGGAAAATAAATTCATAAATTCTACGAGGTGTTTGCTAATAAGCTGTCTGATTCTGAACTCAATCTAATTCATAGTTTGTTGGGAAAAGGGTCAATAGCATAGAACAGATGGATGGAACCTCCTCTCCCTAAACTTCCTGTCTTGTAGCTGTTCAATAGCAAGCATTGCTTAGGAGAGACATGGCTGTGTCCTTGTCCCTTCCCTCGCTGTCATGGAAGTGGACAGTTTTCCAGGCGTGAAGTCCAAGTGCCACCAGCCACCTCCAATTAAATCTGAAGTGAAGATTAAATGTAAGCTAAAACCTCCTCCATCACAAAGGGATGATGCTACTGTCAGGGCTTGTGCTGAAGATCTGTGATAATGTTCTGCCTCAGAGGGGAGAAGAAAATACTGTGGTTTGGGGAAGGCGGCACTGAAGGCCTATCATGTGCTCCCTCTCTCTTTCTTTCTTTCCCCCCCCCCCCCCCCCCTCCCTCTCTCTCTCTCTCTTTCTTTCTTTCCCTCTCTCTCTCTCTCTTTTTAATCACCGTTATGCAATCAGGCATGCGAGTGACTGCAGTCTTGGTTCCCATGTTATCTTTAATGTAAATAAATGCGTGAGTAGCAGCAACAGCGATAATAATAGAGAAAGCAAGTATAGTACACATAAAGTCTACTCACAAGAGTAAAAGGCTTTTACCAAAACAAATGAGAGCAATAACCAACTCTTTTTCAAATACATCTGAAGTATGAAAAACAAAAGTGAAAAGTTCTTCTCAGAGCTTTTTCTCAGAAAAAGGTAATACAGACAAATTCCTGTGTTTCTCACTTTTGGTTCCTTCCCTTCTCCAGTAAGAATTCTGGCGTGGTATAGGAAAAATAATTATTTTTTCCAAGATGCTTTTTTGTCTTGTAGACAGATATAATTATTATATAGAACATCTAACTTTCTGTTGGAGTACTTCTTATGTTATTGGGACAGGACTTTAATTCTGTCTTTGTCACTCTTCATAATCCATTAATTCATTCACCACATATAGAAATACATATACACAAGTAAACACAACAGGCATGCAGCTATTGTGGTACAAGAAAACTTTACAGATCTTAAATCATCCTACCAGTTTCATCTGTGCTCTGCTATTATTCCATTCTGCACACAGAACAAATCACACACAAATGTGATTCTTGCATCTGTCATAATCAAGAAGTTCAACTGAAAATGTCCAGAATATAAAATTTTAAATGAAATGTATAGTTAAGACCAATATCAAGTGTCTCCATATTCGTTCACTAGAAATTTTGCAGGATTGTACTATTAACACAGTGTAATTTAGTTTCAGTGTGCGTCTCTGTATGTTTTCAGGAGTTTTTCTTGCAGAGGAAAAAGCTGATTTTCCTATTAGTAAGCTTACAGTAGCATTCATCAAGTAAAACACAAACTTTTCCTACTGTCCACGAAATACTATTTTATGTTTGATGCTTTTTTTCATTTACAATAATCTTACTACACATAAAAGTATTCTACTGTTTTGCATATTTTATTACCTGGAACCTTATAAATCAGTTATCTTCCCTAGAGAAAGAGAATAACTGTTCGATGCATTTCAATACATTTGCAGTATTCAGAAAAGCCATACAAAGAAAATTCAGCAGGTGAGGCCTCAAAAGGGCAGAGAAGAAGTTGACAATCACCTCCCTGTCCCTGCTGGCCACCCCTCTTTTCCTGCAGCCCAGGATACCATTGGGACACAAAACTCAAGAAGAATATCATCTTACATTAGTCATGACAAATGTTTAAGTTCTTCCTTTTTAATCAGCCTTATAGTAGTACTACTGCACTGTCATGAATTCTCAAACCAGAAGAGTAACTTCCTTAGTATTAAATTATCTCCTTATTACCCATGTTGTAACAGTTATCTGACAATGATCCATGCTTGTATATTTATTATCTCAAGTATATATGTACACATATATATTACACTTCTATATTTCCTTATGATCAGCAATTTTATTCTTCACCTAAAATTTTACAATTCGATTCTAAAACTGTGAATAGGATATTATATAAGTCAAATACTAAAATGATGTAACATGCAGACTTACATCTCTAGTTAATAACGATATACTAGAAAAAAGCCTAAAATTATATTGCTATCTAAAACCAGACACGAGAATTGAATTACACCAACTTTTCCATGTGGAAGAGAAAACACAGCCAAAATGTAACTAAAGTATGTTGATATATTTATTAATTTATGAATTACCTTTCTGTTTAGGACCAAATATACTGCATAAATAATCAAGGAATCACAGAATGTCAGGGATTGGAAGGGACCTCAAAAGATCACCCAGTCCAATCCCCCTGCTGGAGCAGGAAAACCTACATCAGGTCACATAGGAATGTGTCCAGAGAAGGAGACCCCACAACCTCTCTGGGCAGCTCATTCCAACATTCTGTTACCCTCAACTTGAAGTTTTTTCTAGTATTTATATGGAACCTCCTACGTTCCAGCTTGCACCCACTGCCCCTTGTCCTATCACTGGATGTCACTGAGAAGCTTGACTCCAACCTAATGACACTCACCATTTACATATTTATAAACATTAATGAGGTTACCCCTCAGTCTCTTCTCCAAGGTAAAGAGTCCCAGATTCCTCCCTTTACTCGTGAGGGAGATGCTCCTCTCTCTTAATTGTTTTTGTGGCTCTGTGCTGGACTCTCTCAAGCAGTTCCCAGTCCTTCTTGGGCTGAGGGGCCCAGAACCAGGCACAATATTCTAGATGTGGTCTCTCCAGGGCAGTTTAAAGGGGGAGCACAACCAAGCTTGACCTACTAACCACACCTCTTCTAATACGCCCCAGGATGCCACTGGCCTTCTTGGCTACAAGCGCACAGTGCTGGCTCATGATCATCCTGCTGTCCACCGGGACCCCCAAGTACCTTTCCCCTATGCTGCTCTCCAGCAGGTCAGTGCACAACCTATACTGGTACCTTGAGTTGTTCTTGCCCAGTGCAAGACTCTACACTTGCCCTTGCTATATTTCATTAAATTTCTCCCTGCCCAACTCCTCAGCCTCTCGAGGTCTTCCTATATGGCAGCACAGCCTTCTGGAGTGTCAGCCGCTCCTTTCAGTTTTGTGTCATCAGCAAACTTGCTGACAGTGCACTCTATTCCCTCATCCAAGTTGGCGACAAATATGTCAAACAGTACTAATCCCAATGCCAACTCCACTAGATAAAAGCCTCCAACTAGACTCTGTTCCACTGACCACAACTCTCTGTCTTCTTTCCTTCAGCCAGTTCACAGTCCACCTCATTACCCAATCATCCAGACTACAAATAATACCATAATGCAAACTTAATTATGTGAAAGAACTAGTTGGAAATGGGTTGGGTTTTTTTGTTTTGTTTTGTTGGTTTTTTTTTCAGAAAAAAAGGTACTGCACAATGTCTGGCAGCACTGTCTTTTCATCCTGTTGGCTAGCTACCTGCAAATCGCTGTACCAGTTATTGCTGCTGCTGGTTAGTATTAACTGGCATATGTTTTCTCCTGAGGATTACTTCTATGTTTCACATCTTTTCAATTTTACCAGAGAAAATGCATTTAGCATTTCTGATGCTTAATGGACTGCATTACGAATTATACCTTCTACAGTCAGATTTTGTACAGAAGATACATCTCAAAGAAAAAGAGGATTGAAAACAGTTACATATACATCACAATGACTTAAAACTGGAAGTTGAAATTACTGAAAACAGTCATATTTGCATCAGAATTTTCTTGTGCTTTGTAAAAACAACGTAGCCCTGGGCATAATCTCTGACAAGCATTAAAATGATGCAATAATGATTTTTGATATAGAAAGTAATTAGCATTTTTTAATGATGTATTCTGTAGGAGCCATGTCTAATTTAGGGCATCTGTTTCTAACAATACTTCACCATCCATGTACTAAAGTTTAAATCTTAATTATTGCTTTTGCAATATAAGAACACAAACATAACTATCAATTATGGAAACTACAATCACTTTGCAGAACACAGCTGAGGCATTACTGCCAAGCAAACAAAACTAAAAGAATAAGTAAAATCCTTTTTAAACCACCCTGCAGCCCAAAATATTCTTTAAGTTCCACTCTTTGATTAACAACTAATTATGCAAATTCATATCTACAATTCTAATAGCTAAGAATAAATGACTTTGCCTGACTTATTTAGATCACATACATGCTTTATTTTTCTCCTTCATATGTTTATATTGTTCAAGAAACAAATCAATTTGCCAAGATCAATAATGATTCAGATATTCCTCTAGTAGCAGCCCTGTAAACATCACTACAATGAGAGAAGAAAAACAGAAACAAAAGAATAATAAAATCCTTTTTCTGCTTGCTGGAATTAAAAAGCATAAAAACAGCTTTGATGTATTGTTAAGCAAATGTTCGTCTGTTGGACTTGCAGGTTTAGCTTGCCAAAAGTGTTAACTAGAAGACAGTTTCCATAATTTACACTAAATATGTCTACAAAGATAAATGTATCATGCTTCTCCTTTGGATATGTTCATATATCAGAACGAAACATACATAAGATGTAACCGTATAACTAATGCATCTTTATTATGAAAATAGTTGGCTTCCAGAAAAAAATATATAATCAATTAAATTAACTTTTCCTCATTTTCTTAAGGTATACTAGCTGGAAAGTCACAAATAAATTATCAACAATATCTTATGTTGGCTTTGAAATTGCTGAAAGGAAAGCATAAATGAAACAGAGACTTTTTTCAGTGGCATCCTGTAACAGGACAACAGGCAGTGGGCATAACTTGGAATGGGACATTCCACTAGAACTTAGCAAAAATTTCTTATTGTGCAGGTGGCACATGTTACCTAAAGGGCAGTGGAGCCTCAGTCCTTGGAAATCTGCAAAAATTGCCTGTACATGGCCCTGGGAAACCTGCTCCAGATCACCCTGCTTGAGCAGAGGATTGGACCAGATGTCCTCCAGAGGTACTTTCCAACTTCAACCGGTCTGTAAGTCTGTGATTGCTAAGCCACAGAAACAAAAATTAAATGCCACAGTTCTCCAAATATCTCCTGCACATACCTTAATACTTTGCCTACCATCACATCGCCTTTCACATCAAATTCTTATACTTAACAATCTTCTTTGAGACATAGCTCGATCTTGCCTTCGTTTTAATGATTCTAATTTTTTATACTCTGTTGCTAGTAACTACTGTTTAACAGAACAGAACAGGAGCCAAATTTTGTATCTCACAGAACACTGAGATTTCAAATATATTCTGCTGCAGATTTTTGGACTGGATAAATGGAGATGGGGGAAAGAAACAAAAGTAACCACCTAATAGTTGATGCATGTGTTTGAAAAATAAGATTGCAGTCTGTGAAAGATTAAAACAACAAACAAACAACAAAAAACATTAGGCTAGTTGTTCTTTTGGGATAGGGCTAAAATTTCTCTTCATATTTTGACCATGATTTTCAACAGAGCTTAGAATTTTCCAATCTTTTTTTTAAAATGAAATTCAACTAAATGATTTCCAACAAAAGGACATCTGCTCAGAATATTCCCAACCAGCTGCTCCCTAGTCTTTTCTTCTCCCATATTACAGCCTCTTCAGTAAGTGTTTTAGCCCAGCTTAGACACAGATTCTTTTTCCCAGCATGCCTTAACATCTCACCTTAAAAGGGAGAATTTGTTCAATCTGTTTTTTCAGAGCAACCTGACAAATTGTACTTATGAACTTAGAAGACCTTCCTGACATCTATCTTATTGCAAGTATTTGCATAGCTTCCATTACCAAATTCTGGGGTACCAAGTGTTAGGCACTTTTTTTCCCCATCACTTTCAGTACCAATTGTCAAGGTGGCAGGAAAATCCATCAAAATAAGTAAACGTGCATGGTAGAGGTAAAAACTTCTATGTATTAAATCCAAAATCATATTCCGTAATTGAACAGATCTGACATTTCTACTCCTACTACCCGAGCTGCAAGTTAAGAAACAGCTCTCTTCTTCTACGCTCTTTTTTTTAACTCACAGTTTCAGTGTCTCAGTAAAGTTCAGAAATGCCCATTTGAAACAATCAAGTCTGATTTCATTGAAACAGGGCCTTCTGTGACATGAAACAAGTAATGAGGAAGCTTTATCTTTTTCCTATCTATTTTATTCTTTTTAACACAACTTGAAAAAAATTAGGTTAATTAGCAGTGTGCTCGGGGAAATAAAATCACTTTATTGGGATTAACAGTTTTGGGCTGGCCTCATTATAAGGTATGGGACTATTAATAAAAAACAAGGAAATGGAATCACATTCCAGATTTAAATTTTCAAATAATTTTTAAGTCAAACGTGAATTTGAGTCTTCTTCTATGAAATATATAAACATACATATAAATTACAAAATGAAAAAGTAGATCAAATACATTTATACTTTTGCTTTTGTAGACAGAGATATATTGATACAGAATTTGGTTATATTTTCCTAAGATTATCATTCATGATAAAAGCTATTTTAAAAATAGAAGCAAAGAAGGATCTATCATTCACCTGGGAAACTGAAAACATGGCATGAGTGAGCTAAAAAAGACTAAATATGCAGTGTCATTTCAGCTATTTAATGCAATTTCCTTCAGAGTTTTCACCTTCAGAGTTAGCGTAGCTCAGGAGAGAGCAGTCAGTCAAAGACATACTGCACAGATAAATTGTATTAGCAGCTCTAAGGAGCTAATGTGTTCTGATCTCTACCAACACCACTGGAATTCCTATTCAAAGCATCACTAATCTTGAGCTCTAAATTTTAGATTTGTAATAAAATCAGATGAATACAATTGCTGAATTGTACCTTAAGTTAATAATGGAGTGAATACTAGTCTTAGAAATGAAAATGTCATTTTCTTAAGTACTGTAAAACAGCAGAAGCCCCTTCACGTCAGTATGCCTGTGTCATATTATATTATTTGAGGTTCTGCCTCAATTAGTACAAATAGCTTCAGTGACCAGATGAGAAGGGCTTTAAACTATGATATGCTGGAGGAAGCTTATCAACCCATATACAGCAGAAATGAGGAAGAGACCAGGGGACAACATGATGAGGGTGGCTTTGCACTTGCCCTTTTGAAAGCAGTATCCAACTCAAGTGCCTTCATGTGTTGCATGGGGAAAATACAAGAACCTGTTTAAGAGGGTGGATAGCGATAGGACAAGGAGAAATGGTTTAAAATTAATACGGGAGATTTAGGTTAAATATTAGAAGGAAGTTTTTCACACAGAGAGTGGTGACACACTGGAACAGGTTGCCCAAGGAGGTTGTGGATGCCCCATCCCTGGAGGCATTCAAGTCCAGGCTGGATGTGACTCTGGGCAGCCTGGTCTGGTGGTTGGTAACCCTACAGGGGGGTTGCAACTAGATCATCTTTGAGGTCCTTTTCATCCCAGACCGTTATATGATTCTATGATAAGAAGGACAAGAAATCTGTATTCAGTTATACATTCATAATTCCATTGGGATTAGACAGGAATAGCTTGTATGACTGAAGTACTGAAGTAGATGGGTTACAGGCTCTCCAGGAAAGATAGCCTGGGAATTTAATGATGTGGGGGTGCCATCAGCAAGTGACTAAACAGTTGAGATCAAATTGTGGCAAGCAGTCAATATGCTGCAGGGCCAGGCTGCTGGACCTCAAGAAATGGACTGACATAAACATTTGGGATGGAAAAAATCCACAATTACAGTATGAACTCTGAGCAAACTAGCTAGAAAGGACCTGCATATGGTACTGCACAGTAAATTGCACACAATTCAGCAATATTCTCTTGAAGCTCAGAAATCTGCTGGTTTATTGGACTACAATAGCAACACTATAGCCAGCAGGTGGAAAGATAACTATTCCTCTATTTTCAGGACTTGTGAGAATGCTTCTGGAGCTCCACAGCCAGTTCTGGACTTCCCAATACTCCAAGACTTGGTGTACAAGAGCAAGCTCAGTAGAAGGCACTGCATACAAGATGAAGCAGGGAGAACTAGCTGTGACTGCTTTAGAGTTCGCTGAGAAAGATGTTACAGCTCTGTTCATCTTCCTGTTGGGAGAATGCAGTTCAGCCAGACTTGTCTTATCAGTGTTCACAGATGGGAAAAGATGCAACAATTTGGAAGCTTGAAAGCTGTAATTACACAGAAAATATTTACATCATAAGGTTGGTCAACCACCAGAAAAAAGTTGCCAAGAGGGGCCTGCAACTTCCACCACTGAAAAGATTCGAAACCTGACTGGGTAGTACTCTGAGGAACAGTTTTGAGGAGTGAGTTGACTTGATAGTCTCTGAAGGTCTCTTGCCATTTAAATTATTCTGAGGAGAAAATCAAGCTTGAACTTAAAACAGAAGCTAATATTTGTTTCCTTAAGTAATGTAGAGTTTTACTATACAATAAAGCCTTCATTAATAGCTCCCAATGTGTCTTTTCCCCTTCACACAACATCCTTTCTTCTCTTATTCTTTGAGGAGGAAAATTAGACTTCATAAGACTTAAATCAAGTGTAGCAATATTGGCCCTCTAGGGATAAACCCATCAATACAATTACAAATGCATTCCTTGAAGGAGGCATACACACAGCTACAAGACTAACATTTTTCGTTTATGGACAATTCTTCGCCAGCAGCAGTGTCATTTTTCTATTATGTATCAAACACGTCCTGACAATACAGTTTTCTATCATGCTTTTATTTTATTATTAATGTTTCTCTATTTTACTTAACAAAATACTATTTGTTTTCTACACTTTCCTGTGGAAATGTTTGGTTCCTACGTGGCTGGCACTCAGTGCTTTCTGCTGTCTTTGTGATTTATGAGTTTGCTGATTCTCAGTTGTACTACTGAAAATAAAATCCTCCACAAGAAAAAATAATTTGGAATTGCTTAATATGCCTCGATGAGTGTTCTAATTATTTCACAGAAGTAGATTTGCTGTCACCCTTCATTGTTGAAAGCAACACAGTCATGGCAAGCCTTAATTGCTACCAAAATAAATACCATAACTGATTAAAATAAGCAAATGTTATTGGCCATATGCAATGAGTGCTTTAATTTCTTCACCATCCAATGAATTTGCATGAGTCTTTCCCATGATTTATGGCAGAGACTGTCTTACAGCTTGTAATTCATCATACTGCAAAGGGTCTTGGGATACAGTTTTATGAAAAGTTATATATATATATATATATGTTAGTCTTTATTATAATATGTTAGAAAATGCACTGTCATTGCATCACAGCTCTGGAGCCCTATAACCAGATTTCAAGGGATGAAATGAACAATGATGTTTCCTAAGCATAACAGTAAAACTTCAGGGAAACCCACAGTGTAAGAAAAAAATATATATATGATTATTAATTTTTTTTTAATTTAAAGGTGCCTCACATAACTAGCTCACTAAAACATAACTAACTCACTAACACATAAGCTAGCTTGAGAGCTAGCTTAAAAATACTCAATTTTAATTCATTCATTGAAACACTGAGGCATGCTACCATTATATTATGATTGCAAATATGTTTTCAGAGTATCTAACAAAGCACACAGTATTTCATCTGTTGATAACACTTGCGTCTATATTTTTAAAAGCATAATATATTCTGGGCAGTAGCTTTGTTTTTAAGTCAGATCTGTAACTCCAGTACATCTGACTTCTGAATGTTTTCAATGCAAAATTTAATCATGTATTGATGAGAAAGTATGTCTAAAATATTCCTTTCATTGCTTGTTTCTTTGATTTCTTTGAGATAATTAAAATATGAAGACTTTTAAGAAGTGATTATCTTTTAGCAATGAAAAGTAATATCTCAGCAGTCTTACTTCAGGTCTTCAAAATTAAGTGTAATTTTTGCTCATCATGTTTGCACTTCTAAATTTGCTTGCTACACTCCCACCCAAAACCAAAGCAGTTTGTAGTGAAAATAACCAGTGAAGTAGAACAGCTATCTAAATAACAGGCAAGAAACATTAAGTGTATCTAAAAGTGGACGCTAGCTTTTAAGGCTTAGATTTTATTTACTTTCTGTATTCATTTGCATTTTTTTCTTGGAGCATGAAAATTGTTGGCTTTTTCAGATTTTGATGGAAGAAAAAGCACAGTGCACCTCCGTACTGACCAAATTTCATTACCAGTTAATACAGTCCAGTGATCTAAGTATTAGAAGTTCATTTCAACTAGTATAACTGTTGTCCTCAGAAATAGAGCACCTCTCACTACAGCCAAGCATTTCACAAGCATCTAACTGAATTACAATGCTTTGTACATTCTGTTTAGCAAGAACATCTCTAAGGAAGACAAGATGTCAGTGTACACTTAAAAAATTTCCTGAGATTATGTAGTTTCTTCGAATTAAGAGGTAACCCCAATTGCTCTAAGAAAAAGAGACAGGAAAGTCTCAAATTCTTATCCATATCTGTGTATTCATCATTTGAGATTTACATATCCAGCAGACAGAGTGGGCAAAGAGTTAGGCTACTACGGTCCACTTATCTTCCTTCTTCTCTGAAAAAAGAAAAAAACCCAAAAAAAAACCACTACATGGAAGAATGTTTTACAAAGCATTTTCAGACAATGAACTGTCAGAAATGAAATGGGATTTTTCATTACATCTTTGGATACCAAAATTTGGATATAAATTGAAAACATTGTTAAATACAAGAAGTGTACAAATACTCAATAGCTTTGCCAAATGAAGAAGCAGATAAACTCTAAATACTCATAAACAAAGAGATGGAGGAAAAATTAAGTCTTTCTTTGGGATCCTTTTCTTTTTTTTTTTTTTTTTTTTTTTTTTTTTTTGGTTGGTTGGTTTTGTATTTTTGTTCTTTTTTAAGAATAAGTATGCAACAGTGGGTTAATATTCACAGACTTTGACCTATCTATTAGAGTTCCAAAGTACTTTCCAAGTAAATGGCCAAAAACACAAGCAAGAGACATATTAAAAAAGCTAGAAAGATTTTGTTGGAATACAGAATTTTTGATCTATATTTTTCCCATGCTTTCTACACCATAGTTTTGTAATCCTGTAAAAGAGATAAAGAATATAATATCCCAAGAGGCTTTTTCTCCTATATACTTCACCTTACTTCTTAAGTCTTTAATAGTTTTTTCTCAGTCACTCAACTACTCTTTAGTCTTTATTTCCCTGAAAGGTGATAAAAATTCTGTTTGCCCTCATTACATGCAATGAATGTTTTACAGGCTCATGAACATTAGTTTTGTTTGTTATTTAAAAAAAAAAAAAGTTGTTTCCAGAGTTTCTTTGCACCTTAACTTCATTATTCCGCAGCTTGCTTTACTTCATTTGAGTAATTTAGTACCATTGTAGTTAATTGGTTCCTACATTACAGCAGCCACATATATACACTGTGATGGAAGATTTTTTGAAGACATTTAACGATACATGTATATATATATATATATATATTTAAAAGTCACAACATACTACCTGACCCTATAGCCTAGAAGCCAGATTTCTCATAAAGATTTGCAGCAGTTAGCTCTACTAACATGCTGGTGACACCAAAGTTTTTTCATATGATCACTGATAATTTTGGTTCAAGGTAGCTTTTGTTTGTCATTTGCCTTTACATTAATCAGTTTGAAGAACTGTCCGTCATCTTATTACTTACCAGCAGTTATTATTTTTAGCAAATAGGAAGACCTACCAATAGAATAGTGCATAAATTGTCCCAAATTCTCTGTAAGGATGGTATCAAATAGACAATATTTGAATGGCTGCTGATGGAAGGCTGTGTTTTTACTTTTCGCTTCACAGCACACATACGGTGGCTACTGTTCAAAGACATCACCTTTCTGAGAGAATGTTTATATACTTACATTATGAAATTGGTATTTGTGAAGACTGAATTCATTAAAAACAAAAACAGAACAATAATCCTACAAATGTTCCTACAGAGTATGGTGCTCAATAGCATGAGTAGAATTTTGACTTCAAAGAAATACATGGGACAAAATACTCTGAGCCCAGTGTTTTACTGGTGTAGGTAAATATTTAAAAACTATTTATAAGCACCAGTTGCTTTTGAGGATATGATCACTAGAGCTTTTAAGGTGCAAGACCTGCTTCTCTGTCTTATGCTTCCTCCATGCCCAGCTTACTAACACACAGAAGGCATACTTTTTCCACGTAAACAATTTAGAAATCAACACGAGGTTCTTCCACTGAATTAATTGAAAGCAGTTCAGAAATTAGTTAGCTATATTGATACAACTTTCACCTGTAGGTACTACCTTACAGGCTTGTTCCTGACAGCATTTGTCAGTTTAACAGGTGATTTTTGTGTCACAAAAGGTAAAAAGCAGAACATAGAGTCTAGAAACACATTACATTTGCCTTCAGAGCCTGTTGGTTTTGATGCAGGGTTGCATACTGCAACAGCTCAGTAGCTTGCAGCCTCTCAAGGACTGAAATGCCACTCTAGTGTGCTCCATCAGCTATGACAGCTGTATGCCTGGATGAACTGCTGGACCCAACACCAGCTTCATTTAATGGGGCGAATCCACCCTGGTGCAGGTGAGACCCAGCTCCCACACACCATTCAGATTTTTCAGCTGAGCTCATGGAATCAGAAAATGGGCTAAGTGCTGATTGAGAGCGATCATCCTAAAGAATACTGCCTATGTAAACACCTGGACAGTGCTAAACAGTCCACTGATCATAGTCAGGTCATTCAGAAGATGCACACTTCTTCCTTTTATTAAAGGCAGCATATATATGTAAAAACAAGATGACAACTACACAAGTTACTGCTCTGAATCAGTCCTAATCTCTTAATTATAATATATATTCTGTGTTCATTTTTATATTAAAAATATATAAAACACTGAGATAAATGCAGCTTTGGGGAGATATGGGTGCTCATCATATAATTTAAGGTTTAACCTTGATGTAGTACTTTTCTGCAACACAAATTTACAAGTCTGAGAAAAATACAAAACTCCCAACACATGTAAGCTGGAAAGTTGAACTACTTCAGCTATTCAAACTTGTTTTTTTTTGTGTGTTGTTTTGTTGTTTGTTTGTGTTTTGTTGTTTCTTTTTAATTAGACCCAAATAGTAAAGACAAGCTTAATCTCTTCTCTCCTAGTTAGGAAGCTTTTATATTTAATTTGTGTCTAAGGAAGTTGTACTAACATAGAGTCCCTGGGATAAAAAAAATTAATTTAATGATGATAATAGAAAATAGGGGAATTGAAGAAGCCTCTCAGGAGTTCAGTCACAAGAAAGAAAGATTCAATTACCCTAAAAATCTTTAGAGCCATAGGAAATATTGGAAATGATGAGCCAGACAGGGGGGTCACCATCAACTGTAATCCCAAAATGCACCTTTGCTTTGGCTTGTATTGTTCATGTAGTAATATAATGTATTGCAAACCACTAAAAACATGTAGAGATAACTGTACTTAAGGAAAGTACATTATCCCATAATTATTACTTAAATTACAGCAAATGTTAACCACAGCAATATTTTCATTGTCTGCTTCATACTCAGTAACAAAACTGAAGGAAGTTTCAGGAAAATTATAGTTTCTGTCTATTTACGTAAGATCCCTAGCGGCAATATATTATGGAAGAGCAAATGTGCAAATGCTACTTATAATACATTTTAATTCAGTAAAGATTAATAAATATATGTAAAACAGAGTGTAAAACACTGATGAAAGTATATTAAACGTTATCTAAATTTTCATGGAGTTAACCTGACTAACCATTTTATGCTACTCTTTCTCTATTAATTTTTCAGTTATTCCTAATGGATACTATGCAAACATATTACATTATTTATGTGCACATTCCTCCAAAATGTATATGTAGCACAGGAATGAAAAGTAAAAGTGAATTATCAACAGGCAACCACTTCTTTCAAATATTTATGTAAATTGCTAGAATCGTGCAAACCAATAAGAGTGTGACAAAATGAAATAGAAACCTTAGCAAACAATCTTGTAGCATGAACTTTCATTTGAAGTGATTTATAGTTGAACATTCAAACAATGTTGCAATCCAAATCAGTTTATCTTTTTGAGAAGCCTCAGAACTCACAATGACCATCTTTAAAATCACCTTAAATATGATTCATATGTAAAGCACTGACAGCAAAGCACTGATCATTCCTTTTTTTTTAAGTACAACCTTCTACAACGTAGTTTAGCAGCAAACAGAGAATTCCATGTGGCACCTAAAGCGTCTCTTCATACTTAGTCCAAGTAACTTTTCTGAGTGACAAACACAGTGAATTTAGCCTACATTAGTTTGATAGGACAAAGATTTTTTTTGTGGCCTGCTTGGGTCTTTTGGCATTCCTTTCCCCCCACAGGGAGATTTATCTCTTACATACGTAACTGATTCGGCCATTCACCCTGCATCCTAATACTTTCTTCGTTGCACAAACCACTGCTTAAGACTCCTAAATTTTAAGATATCTAACATACTGAAAGTATCTTGGTTCCCTAGGCATAAGCCTCTGGAAAGGAATGCTAGAAAAATAAAATATGATGCAAAACATTTAAGCCATATCATGTTCTTTTCTTCTGTTGACAGTGTTGAATGTTTATTTTTAAATTGTAGCCTTTGTCAACAGCTGATTGTTTTGAAGTTCTATGTGCTGCATTAACCAAGGTGGCTGTAATTCCTTGCTTTGCTTACAAGAGCTCTGTAGTAAGAACACGCTGGGCAGCAAACACCACATCCTTTTACCATCTCTGCTAAAATCACCAAGCAGGCAAAATCATCCATTTTAATGAATATCAAGTGCATATATATTTTTTAACTCCTAATACAAGCTATCAGGACAACTGAATAGAATCTCAGTCATGCTTGTTGTGCGTTATATGTTATATACGTGTCATGGTTTTATGATTTTTGGTTGTCAGTATTCCACACCATAACATCATGTGATGCATTGGGGGTGGGGTTTGGTGTCTGCCGGGTGTTCGTCCGTCGGAGAGGAGCTACGTTTCCCCAGGAGACTTTGCGGTCAGCAAGGGGATGTAACTCCAAGCAAGGTCACCTGATCCTTCTTCTTCGCCTGCTCTTCGCTGTCTGCGCTTCTCCGTCTGTACTTCAGTCACTCAACTGGACTGCACTTCTCACCCCAGCATTGTGGTGAGGTCTATACAATTCAAACAGACTCTCTCTCTCTCTCTCATTGTATTTTGCTAATACTATATTTAGTAAAATCATTTGTTCCACCTCAGATCAGTGCTGTTGTTTTCAAGTATTTTGGGGTCCCCTGCTTCCCCTTTCCCAGAGGCGCGGATCCGCAGATCCCTCCGCCCTGCTGGTCACAGAACTGGGCCGGACCAGCCCATAAACCGTTGGCAATATGTTACATATGTTATACGTTATAAAATGTTATACCTTACTTAGAGTTCCTCAGCATTCTCAGAAGTCATGTATTCAAAGGGAACTGATGATATTGAGTATTTCACGTGGCATAGCCTGGCCAGATGTTTAAGGCAGATGATGCAAATTAATGCATCATTCAGTAGCTACAGAACTAAGAAAGCTTAAGTTTTGAAAGGTGATTTTAAATGAAATTGGAAAAAAAAAAATGCAGTGACACACACTATTGTTTTCATGAACTAATGAAAATGAAATAAATGTTCCTAGTGCTAATTGCTAGCAGTCAGTCATCAGACATTATTTATTTACTTCAAGATAATCATTTTAATAGGTTTAATTTTATTCCTATTTTATTGAGTTTCACCTGTCTCTATTATTTCCCTATTTAATTTACAAAGCAGCTGTCACCTTCGCCTTTTTAAGTATATAAATATTCTAAAAGTATATATATCATGTTGATTGTTAGGTTGTAAATCAGTCATTCCCACTCTTTCCATTATTACATATGATTCACAGTAAAACAGTTAGGAATATCTATGCTCAAATAGCTGAAAAGCTGTTTTATATTGCTGCTTGTGTTGCTGAAGCGAAATAAAACTGTTGAAAAACAAAATCATAGTAGTTCTACATTAACTTTCACCAATACATGTAATATGGCCTACTTTCCCAACGTTTCAGTATGGAGCTCTATAAGAGATTATTCTTTTACATCACTGTCTCAAAGTTTGCTGGGGACACAGATGGACAAGTCTAAGCAAGTCCTGGGCAAGGGTTGAGAAATCCTTCCTCTGGGGAACACTGATGGACAAGTCCTGGGCAAGGGTTGCAAAATCATTTGTCTAAAGGACACAGATGGACAAAGCCAGGGGCAACGAGAGAGAGATAAACTGCAGATTAGTGGGCAGGAAGTAGTCTTTTGTGTGGGTTTATCTCAAGGAAGATGATCATCTCAGGAAGTGCTACACATGACTCTTAGCCAAGCATCCAAGAACGCTACACTGGCAGAAGAAGGATAAAAAGGGGACCTACAACCATGAGGTTAGGTTTTCTGGCAACAGATTCCTCATGAAGAAGACGAGGTTTCTGACATGGGAAGCCTCATAACCTGCCTCTGTCCTTCCTGGCCTTGCTCTGTGCTCTACCTCCATGCTGAAGAAGAACAAAGGTGTCTGCCACCAGATTCCTCACTACGGACTGCCTGCATGCTGATGGACTCTCCTGGGCCAGCTACTTGAGTCCTGCTGCTTTCTCCCAGATTGGCTCTGCGACTTCTTCCTGCTACCAGCTTCCTGTCCAAGGCCGGCCATGCAGCTGCTCTCCCCCCCTGCTGCGATTTTGCCTCGGACCTTCAAAATGTTGTGCAACCGCTGCTGGATCCTGGTGGTGACTGTCCCTGCTTTACGCGATTCCTGCTTCTTTCCTATCTTTTCTATCGCCCTCCTTCCCTTCCCCATCTCTCTGATTAGGATTTATAATAAACTGCTCAGATGAACATTTGAACCATTGTTTCTTAATCTCACACCAGGTTTACAGATATTATATATATATATATATACACACACATATATATAATATATATATGTGTGTATACATATACACACATGTGCATATATATATATACACACACACACATATATAAGAACCTCCTCTCCCTCCTATAAATTGGAGTGAGACAAGCTCAGAATCAGAAACTATAGAATGTATATTTCTCTCCCTTACCATTTATACTCCTCTTTTTATTTCTTCCTACCATTTCTACTCAATGTTCAGTTTCTTGGGAATAAACTGTTAAATATGATTATTTTTTGATTTTAACATTTCCATTTAAAATGTTTATACCTCTGCTTAAAGTCTCTCCGTAATTTCATCACCTCTGATTTTATTTCTTTTCTTTTATATCAAGCTTTCCTTACCTCTGCTCTGTTGCCACTAGTTGTACTAAACAGCCTCTGCATTTCTATTTCAGATTACCATGGTCTCCCTGAGTCAATCAATTCTTTCCTCACCTACACATGGGTTCAAAAGACAATTAGACGAAGTACAAGGAAAGACAAGCTCTATCTTTGTCTAGCAGACAAAGTTGCACCTTTCTGGCTAAGAAAAATCCTAAACTGGATATCTGTCCTGTTCTTACATCACCTTTAACTGATTTCTTGCTGAATTCTACAATAAGAACTAGCTGCAGACTGTCCTGAAAACATATCCTCTTATAAACAGGCAAGAAACCGACAACTTAACTGCAAACGATCAAGAGATTAAAAAAAATAAAAATAAAAAATGGAGATTAGAATGGGAAGCATGCCCTTGATGTCCTTGTTGATTTCTGAAAGTATTATCAAATATATCAGAACTCTGGCAAATTTTGGAGGTATTATGTTCTCAAATATTATCCATTAGCTTTTTTAAGAGAGTCAAACAAGGAAGATGATATGAACATTGAACTTACTGACTTCATATCCAATCCTTTCTCTATTCATATGCTTCTTAATAAGCAAGGACAGCACAACAGAAGAGGATGCCCAAAGAGGCTATGAAATCCACATTTTTGAAGATTATTGAATAAAGCCCTGAGCTAACTAGTTTAAATTGACGGACTATATTCTGACCAGGGGTTTGAACTAGATGATCTTCTGTGGTCTTTCCTAAGCTGAGTTATTCTGATTTGTATGAAATAGGCACTTCAGAAAAGAGCTGTCTTGACTGCCTTCACATTTTCAGGATTTCTAATTTCATCTAAAATAAAACAAAAAATTGTCCCAGTATTACAATTTGTCATTTGCATTACTGTCTTCTATCCTTTATGATTTTGGACTATTTGAAATATATCAATAATTGTAATTATTTTACAATCATTTCTGAGAAAAAAAGAAAAAAAGAAAACAAAAAAGCTCTAATACTTGATCTAGTGGCTTGAAAACATGCCATTCTGTGATTGTATGTTGAACAAGACCACCTCTGGCTCTGTGGTACTGAACACATTGCATAATCATGTACTAAGATTTGGAGGAAAATGTAGCAAATCTGGAATAAATTCTATTACCATAATTTCAAGGAGAAATAAGAGATTCTGTTGAGTTCAAAGATAGAAAAAAAGAAGAAGGAAATAATGTTGGAAGGTGATGAGAAAAGTAACATGTATTCCAATTGTCACGGAGTTAACTAGATCAATCTATGTCTGCGACAGGGGGCAGTAGGCCCCTTCCACCCTCCTCCCCCCCCCCCATACACACACAAAAAAAGGAAGGGAGGAAGGGAGGAAGGGAGGAAGGGAGGAAGGGAGGAAGG
>JAPSGF010000056.1:4269997-4296679 GCA_035772895.1 Perdix hodgsoniae | reverse complement strand
GAAGGGAGGAAGGGAGGAAGGGAGGAAGGGAGGAAGGGAGGAAGGGAAAAAACAAAAGCCCGTGGCAACAATCTATGGAGGAAAACTTATTTTACTAACTGTGATATTGGAATGCAAAATAACACAATATAATACAATCTAATTGAAATTGAGACTAATAAGTCAAATAAGATAGGAGAGAGAGTTCCTGAGACCAAGTCAAACCTGAAAAGCTTGGAACGGCTAGGAAAGCACCCTCCAGCACCCACTGCCAGGCAGTAAGAGACCGCCCCACCCGGAAGGGTCAGATCCCACGACTTCCGTCATGTACAGGGATAAGGACATGGAGCTGGAGCATTAACACTTTAGCTCCAATACACTACATGGTGCTTTGATGTGGAATACTGAAAACCAAAAAATGTAAAACCATGACATTCCACCCCTTATTCTACATCACTACATCATGCTTAATATATATATATATATATATACACACACACACACATATACAAACAAAATGATTAAAATGCATTACACACACAAGTCTATATACATATACATAGAATTACTGTCTGCACTCCCCTAGCATCAAGTTTCCTTGTGGTACACATTGAACATCCACATTTTTTTGCATTACCCACCAAGTGGACCCTGGTCCCTGGGCAAAAACAGTACCACGGAGAGGTTTGCCCTTTCCAGAAGTTGGAAGAACCTAAACTGCTTTACCCAACATGCTTTTTACATGTACAACAGGGACTTTCTCTCCCTCTACGGTATGTAGGGAGCTGGATTGGGAAGGACCATCATGATTGATAGATCCTCGGGCATTGACTAACCAGGTAGCTTCTACCAAATGCTTCTCCCAGTGCTTGAATGTTCCACCACCCATTGCTTTCACCAAAGTTTTTAACAACCCATTGTATCATTCAATTTTACCAGAGGCTGGTGCATGGTAGGGAATATGGTAAATCCACTCAATGCCATGATCTTTGGCCTAAGAATTTACAAGAGAATTCCTGAAATGAGTCCCGTTATCTGACTAAATTCTTTCTGGGGTGCCATGTCGCCACAGGACTTGTTTCTTAAGACCTAATATTGATTTCGAGCAGTAGCATGGAGGTACTGCATATGTTTCAAGCCACTCTGTGGTTGCCTCCACCATGGTAAGCACATAACACTTACTACCAATGCACATATATGTACCTATGAAAATAAAACAGAATTCTAGAGAAAAAAAAAAAAACAAAGAAATTGTAGTTAGGAGATAAACTCAGATATTAAGAGATCAAACTCATATAACAATTGAAAATGTGCAGGATTGTGAATGAAAACATGCTTGGAAGCAGAGAAGCAAGAAAGAAAACAGAAAAGCATAAGATAAGAACAAGACTAGAAAACAGTGTCATACAATAAGGCAGAATCAAATGAAGAAGAGATGAAAGATATGTTTAAAAGAAAGACTGAAAAAGTTACCAACTAAAAATATTAGGTGGGTATTGCGGGAGGAAGGAAGAAAAAATTCAAGAAGCAGAATGAGAGGAAAAAAAAAAAAAAAAAAAGAAATGAAAGCTTTAAAATGAACCAAAGGAATGCAGAACAAAAAGAGATACCAGAAAGTAAAAGAGCTGCTTAAGAAAGGTCAGAAGGAAAATGTTTATACAAAAGGTAAAGCAAAACATAAATTGTCTATTGTGTGTAAGGTCTCTCAGAGCTACAGTTAGAAAGCTTTAGACATTTTTCTGCATATTCTAGATGATGGTAGAAGTCCGCCCCAGAAGAAATTCTTGTCTGCTGCAACAGGAATCTTTCTGTCCTACAGCACAATCAATGAAAATCAATTGGCTCATAATGGCTTTGCATCAAATTAAATTATGGAAGTCTATGTGTCCCAGAGGGTTGGAAATGAGATACAAAGCCTTTCACCTTTAGGTCACTGCCGCAAAACACTGTCCAAGTCAATGATGACTGAGAGTTGTTATGGTTGTGTTAGTAAAGAAAATAATTTTAAGCTCTACCTTTACTACTTTGTAACCTCAGAACTTTTTTTCTTCTTTTTCTTTTCCTTTTCTTTTCTTTTTCCTTTTCCTTTTCCTTTCCTTTTCTTTTCCCAGAACTAAGCTGAATGAAGCTTCCAATACTTCTAATGTGACCTTTATGCCATCTGGGATTACAGTCTACAGTCAATCCTTTTTGAAAATACTCTTCTCATCTTTTTAGTAGGTTAAGAGATCCAAACAGCCAAGTTATTTTTGAAAACAGTTTCAAAAATGACAGTCTGTAAATAAAATGTAAGCTACACATCAAAACTCCTAAACTACATGTTGTTTTTTTTTCTGTGTAGCACATAAATACTCAAAAATATGAAAACTGTGGGCATTTTCTTTGATTCCCTTTGATTTTCTCTAAAGAAAAAAAAAAAAAGAAAAAACAAACAATAACAAAATCAAAAGGGAGTATTTCAACTTTTTGAAAACATTAACTGGTAGTAAGTACAGTTTTTCATCGATCAGTGATTACATTTGGCTTCAATTTCATCCAAGCTAACCCACGCATTACTGTTTGTTACTTTGTTCTTGGCTTGAGCAGATGCTCTGACTGAATTACAACATGAGTTTAAAGAAGAAGGAAGGATAACTATTCACATTTCTTTATTAATCATTGCTGTCCAACTACTTGCTACTGTGTAGATCAAGAAATTTTAAAATGGCATGCTCCCATGAATTATGTACTATTATCACAAGATCAATATTAATACTGTTTTGGCTGATGGAGACTACAGATGAGAACTTCCTCTATTGTGCTGGATGTAAATAGTCTCATAATCATTAGATTATTTAGCAGTTGAGCCAAGTAAACCTGGCTGATTTTGCCAGAAGTTTATCAACTCAAGGACTCAAACAGGGTTGTAACAAGAGATACTACATCTGGCTGGCAGCCATTCAATTAACAAAGCTCAGTTTTGGGGACAGTTCTGTTCAATATTTTTATTAGTGATCTGCATGCAGGAATCAAAGGAATCCCTAGTAAATTTGCTGATTCTACTAAACTGGGTGATGCTCTATAATTGACACTATGGAGGGAAGTGAGGCCGTGCAAAAGGATCTAGATAGATTTGTGAACTGGGCCAACGCTTCCCAAATAAGTGTTTGATGGCCCATGTCTGTCTGTTTTAAAATAGCATTTTGATAACGCACTTAATGATATGTTTTACCTGTGAGTTCACTCTAAATTAGTCAAATGTCTGGACTCAACGATCTATCTTACTCCCTTCCAACTGGAATACTTGCATTATGTTTCTATTCCATTCTCACCACTACAGACATATGAGTTAGCAGAACAGGTTAACAGAAAGAAATATCCTGCAGCTGGTTAGCGATTAAATATTGAGTGTGTAACATCATCACAGTTAGATGAGATGAATGAGACTGACTGTCAATAGTTCTGGTTTCACTGAAATCAGTGCATCTACTATACTTCAAATATAAAACTAAACCAGAATCAGAGTTCCTAGTTTTGACCAGAATGAGAACTGATAACAAAAATAACAGTGTTTAAGAGACGAACACATGTCTAAAAGCTTCTTAGCAATGGAAACGTGAATAAAACACAGCACAGAAGGTGATCTACCAACTGGAGTTCTGAAGTACACTGCAAGTTTTTCCTCTCATTTTATAATAGATTTTATAGAAATTCAGTTACTCTAAAGATAAAACAGCATTCAAAAAGATTACTTTGAACAGAATTGGTTGCACTCAGACTTGTAGCTGGTATACCTCTACCATGAGCAAAACTGCATATGATAATTATATATACCTCTTTTCAGGACGGGCAGAAATAAAGACACACAATCTGCACTTCTAAAGTATTCTCTGGTTATAGAACATTAATTATATTTGGATTTTAAATTAATATTAAGAAACTGTTAAGCACATATGTATCTATACACTATTTCTATAATAATTATGTGTTACAGTGATATTTCCTTTACTGTTAATTTCTTCCTCTGAGAGCAGTACAGATTAGACATTTAGGATTTTAGTCTTCCCAGGGAGAGTAGAGCCAATTAAGGTTTTTCAGCAACTCTGGTTTTTCACTACTATATATGTAGTTACTCTTAACTTCCATAAAAGTGATCAATAATGGTTAAATAGAATAGCATAAAATCTAAAACAATATTAATAATAATAGCATGAGTCACTAAACTCTACTACAAAAGTAATCATGAAAAATACAAAGAACTATAGAGTATCCCAGGTTGGAAGGGACCTGCAAGGACTATCAAGTCCAAAACCTGGCTCCACACAGCACCACCCAAAATTCAAACTCTCAGTCTGAGAACAGTGTCCAAATGCTTCTTGAACTCCAGCAGCTCGGTGCCATGACCACTGCCATGGGGAGCCTCTTCCAGAGCCCAAACACCCTATGGTGAAGAACCTTTTCCTAACACCCAACTTAACATTTCTCTGATGCAGGTTCCTGCTGTTTTACTTGGGCACTGTTGCTGTCACCAGAGAGCAGAAATTAGCGCCTGCCCCCCATGTGAGGAAGCTGTAGGATTCTCCCATTTTCATGCTAGTAACTGGCTGCCAGCCTGATGTAACCCCATTTACTATAACACTTTTAGTCAGACCCCTCAGTTCATTGTTCGTCCATGACATCATACATTGGTTGCTTTCAAAGTAATGCCTCATTTATTTCCCTGGAAATTACAATAGATACAAAGAGTACAATAACACTATTTAAAATTCTCAGCTACAAAACACTGTTTTTCAGCGTAACCACCACCAGTAACTATTCCTTTCACCGCCCATGAATGAGAGCTGCACACTGTGCTTGTAAAAATTTGCACCAGTAGAGGTGACCTGCAGTTTCACAGCTGCTATGACAGCATTGTTGCCGAAACTCACCGCCCACTGCCTCACTCTGCTCACAGACACTGTTTGGTCTCCATCAACGCTCAGATGTAAAAGAATGTCAGTGGGTGCCATTTTTTCCACATGGAGGAATTCAATGACACACCTTTGCTTCCTCTGCACTTCCACATCAGACAACATTTTGTCAGACTGCCCCTCTGCTGCCTTCTGTCACAAGGCAACAAAATGGTGGAAAGGTTCAACCAGCACACTGAATTTTACTTCAGTTAGAAAAAGAGTCCTTTTACAGAATAATTTAGTGATTAGAGCAACCATGGAAGTAGGAATGCTGAACTGTCAGCCCAAAATTGCACCTTCTTTCCAGTAAAATATTCTAAGCTGCACAGAGGAGCAAGGGGAGATTATTCCATTTCCTTAGGGAGCTAGAACATAGCACACACAGTGGGATTACAGCCTGCAAATCATACCACACACTTGCAGAAGTGTTTCTGTAGTCTCACTAATCTTTTATTGGTATCAAAGCTCCCACCTCCACTTTTGGGGACAGTCACCCTGTCCCAGCTTGCTTAGGAGCTTGGAATATTTTTATGGAAGCAGAGTGCGCATACAGGCAGTTTCTCTAAGTTTCTCTCAGTGCTAATTTACCCAAGCCTCTTTGTAGAAGGTTAGGATCACAAGACATGTTTTGGATTCAAGTGAAGGCTATCAAAATGAATTCATAATGCCCAGACCCTGTCTAAAAAGCCTGCTTGTACCATTTCATTGGATAGAAAAATGAAGATTTTCCACATACAGTAAGGTGATGTACACCTTGGTAAATAGGACTACCATGCTATAGGTCTATGATAGTGAAAAAATAGATAATCTTCAAACTAACATAGGAAATAACTATTCATGATGAATCTTGGCCTGAACACTTGAATGAAAGATTTTGCAACTTACAGTACTTAAAAACATTGGTCTAATTGCTCACTATACTTGAAAGCTAAATCTTTTACGTTTATTTACTACATGTTTTTCCTTTGGCAGAATAAACATTGAAATCATTTTTCAGCTAACTTTAAAACAGTTTGTCATTATTTTTTAAAACATAAATTGCATTGGCATAAACAAGTTTGATTTCAGCTTGATTTATAATGGAGGTTTCATTTTTGTGTTATTTTCCTAAAGCAGCTCTAAAAAGCTGTTTCCATTCACAGGTACACTGCATTGAACAAAAAAGCTTCTATTAAAAATGTACAGTCCAAGTATGATTTGAAAATATTTATTTCATTCACATTCCCCTGCCTCCACTAAAAGATTTATAACACATCTAAAACAGGAATTGATGAATTCATCAGCATCTGGGACATTTTGATCATAATCAATAACATAATTTTGCCCTTTAAATGGGATTTCAATTAAAGTACATTTTCCAAAGTAATTTTATTTTTCTCAGAAAACTAGTTTCTGTGCAAACCAACAGCATTAACTCATTAGATGCCAAATTCCATTCTGGAAGGAGCAACTGCATTAGTCATACAGCTGAATAATATTAGTATGGTAATTAAAGAAAGGTAAAACATTCATTTGGTAAATAAATACAAGCATAA
This sequence comes from Perdix hodgsoniae, assembly GCA_035772895.1. Classification (NCBI taxonomy): domain Eukaryota; kingdom Metazoa; phylum Chordata; class Aves; order Galliformes; family Phasianidae; genus Perdix; species Perdix hodgsoniae. The sequence goes on along the minus strand of JAPSGF010000056.1, from coordinate 4,290,234 downwards.
AAATCAAGCATTATTACACACATACAGGAGATGATTATCCAAAAGGGAAAAATGTAAGGATGACTATTGAATATTGACATAAGAACAGCCTAGCCTGCCTCCTACAATTTCACTTTTGGCCACTCAGGAAAACAGAGGGTGGCAGTAATTGATCTTTGCTAGCATAGCCCATTGTTGCACAGCTTCTCTGTTACCAAGAGGCTGCTAGCTTAATGTCTGTCACTTTGGGAAATGAAATACGCCTTACTTAGGGGAGAGAAAGGGAGGTAATTTTAGGGTCCAGGGCTGTAGTGCTAAGAAGTCAGCAAGTGTATTTTCTATGTCTATGGCAATTAAGTAAATCTTTCCTAAAGTGCTAAGATAGAGAGCATCACATAGCTCTTATGGGCAGATACTATGTATACCTACATCCAGGGAATAAAATTCTAGCAATAGTGACATCACTGGAAATATTACTGCACCCTGAATAATCACTCTGCAGAACTTCAGCACATAGTCTACAAAGGAAGAAGAGAGAAGAAAAAAAATACAGATAACTGTCTGAAACCCTTTGAGTTTTGATGGCACTTCTGAGAACCTTAATCATAAAATCATGGAATTGCTCAGGTTGGAAAAGACCTTAAAAATCAAGGCCAACCACAACCTAACCATACTACCCTAGCTCTAACAACCCTCCGCTAAATCATGTCCCTGAGCACCACATCCATAAGGTTTTTAAACACATCCAGGGATGGCGACTCAACCACCTCCCTGGAGAGCCTATTCCAGTGCTTAACAACTCTTTCTGTAAAGAAGTGTTTTCTGATATCGTACCTAAATTTACCCTGGCACACCTTAAGGTCATTTCCCTTTGTCCTGTCACCTGTCAACAGTGAGAAGAGACCAATCCCACTCTCACTGTAAGCACCTTTCAGGTATTGGAAGAGAGCAATAAGGTCTCCCCTCAGCCTCCTTTTCCCCAGACTAAACAGCCCCAGTTCCTTCAGTCTTGTAGGGCATATTCTCCAAGCCCCGCATAGGCCTTGTTGCCCTTCTCCTGCACCTGACCTGCTCCAGCACCTCAATGTCCCTTCTGTACTGAAAATTGAAACACAGTAGGTTGGACATCACCAGTGCTGAGTACAGGGGCAGGATGACTTCCCTTGTCCTGCTCACCACGCTATTCCTGATACAAGCCAGGATGCCATTGGCCTTCTTGGCCACCTGGTCACACTGCTGGCCCATATTCAGCCAACTGCCATCTGTATACCTTTGACCTTCTTACTGAACAAAGAAACAATTGCAGAGAATTTGCAGAGGGGAAAAAAATAAACCCACAAAAACATTTATACAGCTTATTAATAAGGACACAAGTCTTCTGACCTTGTTGAGGGAACATAATTCCTTCACAGACACTGAAAGAGGATATATCCATTGCAGAAATCATCGTATTTTTAGTTCATTATCAAGTTTAACTATTGAGCTTTTTTTGAGGCAAATCAATACAAAATAAATACATCAAAACTACAAAGCAGAGAACAATATTAGATGTAAGCAAGATCTATGGAAACCCAGCAAAAAGCAGATGATGCCACTGCTTCTCACTTTTGTCAGAAACCATTTGTCACTTTCACAGTTGTCCACGCAATTTGAAAACTGCAAGTTACAGCTTTGAAATTTTATTCAGTTTGGGCTGGGGGTGGAAGGAAGCTTTAGCTTCCCTCACACTAATTCAACTACAGAGCCTATCAGCTTTTGTTTGTTTACATTTGAAGTTTGTCCTTGGAAGCTTCAGTGTACAAGAAAATCTTCCCACGGTAAATAGCCAAATATGTATAAAACCAGTCATGAATTATCAGATTGCTTCACGGTAGAGTGGTAAAAACATAAGCATGGATTAATTAAAATACAGAGAAATTTTGGTTTTATATATTCCCCCCTTTCTCTCCCCTTAGTGAAGAAGATTAATTCCTGCTATGCACAGTTAGGAATAGCTTCCGTTGTTATTTTACGCATCCACCTAGGCTCTTTGGTGCTGTGAATTCAAGTCCCAGCTGGGAGATCCAAATTTATAATGACATTCTAGTGAGTTTCTGAGGCTCAGTAAATCTGGCATGGGAGTCAGACTCCTCAGAAAGGAATGACAGCAGATGCCCTCCAGGGGAGATAGAAAACATGAGTCATACCAGACTGCCAAACTGGGCACACATTGTTGACTCAAGAAAAAGAACTGACAGGCAGCAGCCATAACTTCTGATGTTTCATTTAGATCTCTCCCAGTAGGTGTCACTACTATGTAGCATTGCTATAAAATCTTAAAATAATGAATATAGAAGAAGAATTTTTTTCCCCTCCAAGTGGTAAAAAAAATAAACAACAACAAAAACCCTACAGCTGTACTCTAATTATGCCAGACCTGAATAATCAGCAGGAATTAGCCTTGTGCAGAGGGTGAAGGAGAAACTGAATTGGTTGTACATCATTTCTATTTCCATACAGCTAATTTTCCTCTTAGAAATTGTTATACATCTTCAAGAAGTGTCTTGAACAAAGTGGTTAATATAATGCAAAGACTCAGCATTCTCTTCATAACAGCAATGTACACTGATAGACATACACCAAACTCTATTTACCTATTTCACATTCTTATAAAACAGCTGTTGAGATCTACTTTTTGGAAAGATTGAAAGGTAAGATAGATTTATAATAAACATGGCACACACAACAAACTTTTGTAGAAAATAGCCTGGAAAAAAAAAAACCCTAACAGAACAAGAAAATTAATTTTCATTTTAAAAGCAGTCTGTCTTCATGCAGAGTCTGAGCATCCTACCACCCAGCTATTCTACAGGCATTCAGACACTTCACTGTAATGTCTCAAAAATCAATAGCAATTTATTCTCTCTTTGGACCCCAAGCAACAAAAGTAAATAATACTGTCACCTCCAGTCTGCCTTCAGAACATGGTCACAAAGTGGTCTTGCTACTACATTGCAGCTTTACACAGTTCTTTATCTGCGCTGGCTTTGCTGCCTATATTGGCTTTCATAAGGGACAAATGCATAAGACAGCAACACAAAAGGGTCAAGTTCTTGCATGTTCCAGCCAGCTGGAATGCTGAGAATGAGTTGAGGAAAAGGGAAAACAGAAGATGCCAAGTCTTAGCTGATTTTATTTGAGCAAAAATAAGCAATATTAGAAATTGTTAGAAATTCTCACACAATAAAAGAGAGAAACAAACAGGAAAGAAGTTGAAAACGAAGTTGCAATTTCAGATCTGCAACGTGTAAAGGCATTTCTTAAATTACTTCCTTAAAACGACTAACAAGGGCTTTAAAATTCATGTTCCTTAGTAAACCACAGATTGAACATGTCAGAATACTCAGAATAATCCAAATGTTCAGAAAATTAATTTCTTGACACTGATTGCAAATGATGATGATTTTAAGGAAATCTATCATATGCCAGCTAGACTTCATTAACTGTTTATAGCACGAGGCACGATAAAAGCACAGACACGTTTGCAATGCTTCAAACATTCATACTGGTAGAGATGAAGATACACTCAGTTAACAACAGGTGACCTTCTGTACATAAAATGGACTCTTTTTAGGGAATAGCATATGCATTTTTATTTTTACATATTTAATTGTCTTTACTAGTAGATGCTACGGTACAGCAGATTAATTATCTTCCCTGACCCCAGTCTCTTTACTCACCTTAAGACCCTAATTCTTTTTTTAGACGTAACGATTTCCAAGGATTCATATAACAAGTTCAAGGTGTACCACTCATTCATATTAGCACTGAGTCCTGATTTGGAGGCTGCCATTTCTTCCCTGGTGTTTTCTACTGATGAGCATAAGGACAGGGCACAAGCTGGATACAAAGCAGGGACTGTATGCTTGAGGGAAGAAAATTTACTCTCTATTCCTTAGTAATTCCATGAAGTAATTTCTCACTCTAAAATGATAAATTGCTGGAACTTAAAAGCACTATAAAAGATTCTAAGTTTAATGGATCTCATAAGAATTCTCATTGTCAGGCAAGTTACAATTGTGATAATATCTACTTTTTTAAATAAGGGTAGTAGGATAAGTAGTAAAGAAAAGTGGAAATTCTAAAGGTTTTTAGGCTACTATCTTAAGAGCAAAATCTGAATGAATTGTTCACAACTGTTTAAGAGTAATGAGGTACTGTCTTTTCACATAGGTAATTATTTGCCTAATCAAAGGGCATTCTGAATGAATGTCACTAAGAAATTTTATTAGAATATTAGGATACAAATGTATTTCTTATTATTGAATTAAGTGGAAAAGGGGGTAAAACCCAATGACCACTCATTAAAGAAAAGCAACACAAGAAACTGAATTTTGTATCCAATCATAAACTGAATGAAAAGGAAGGAAGGTTATAAAGATTTTATTTTTGTATGTGACTCATATAATCCACAAGGAGATTTTGATAAGAAATGCTTGGAAATAAGGCAGAAATAAAGCTGGAAATGAAGCCACGGCGTTTCCTCTTAAGATAAAAAAGATAGCTGCAAAGAATGGGAAGTCAGCTATTCTGAGAACCAGCACCTATCACAGAGCAAAGAAAGCCTAAACAATAGATTATTATTCAATTATTTTACTTAAATAATAATAATAAAAAGTAGTCATTAAAAGTCATGTACATATTTAAGAAGCACGTAAGCATCTGAAATCAGACTGCTGGTGTTTAACTGACTAGTCAGAACCTACACTGAACCCCCATATTCAATTCTATGTAGATTCTAACTAGTCCCTTATAAAACTATCTTGCAAGAAAGCAGAAAAGAGAAAAATCTCATTTCTACTATTGTTTTCCCCAATAAATGTTTCATTTAATTTATGAATTAGATAATTTTATATCAGCTATTTTCTTTAGTATCAGTGAATGCAGTGCTAGCTATATTTAGTACTGGGAACACAAAGCAGACATGTATGAGACAGGCTTAAATCATTCCAGAAATTCTTTCGTGGCTCTGAAGTATCTCCCAGTAAAGTTCTGACAAGCGAGATAAGCTTTAACACTTTCAAGAATAGTTCCATTGTGCTTACAGAGCTCTATGGGAATGCTTCGGAGCTCTGAGATTCAATAGGTCTTTAGGTATGGAGGATATAAAGCAGTGAACACCAGGTCGATGTGCACTGCAGTTTCTGGCTAATCCCGTTAGTCCTGTACTTGCAAAATGTTAAGAACTTAAGTCAATAGCTCATAAAGAATTTATAAAGTAAGTCTTTCTCAAGCTAAAGTTTACAAAACATCTGGAATTCAAATATGCTTATGTATTAATTGAAGTGATGTCCAGAAATGATATCTCCATGCTATGAATAGATGACTCATTCAGACTATGAGGAAGCCAGCTGGTGCTTTGCCATCAGCTTCAGTAAGCATCATCAGATCATACAGATGACAAGATGGGTTAATTCACACATAAACAGGAATACTCTAATATGGCTTAACAGGGATGTGATAACATACAAGGCTTTTAAAAGGTGCTAAGACTCAAAGTACTTATGTAAGCAAAGGAGAAGATGAAAGCGTCTGAAACTACCTTCAAAAAGTCACTCAAAACATAGCTCAGTGGCAGCCAGCTTAGTAAGGTTAAGTAAAATCAGTTGTTTCTTGCCTCATCCTTAAAGTTCTTGAGTGCCAAAACTAGAATCACAACTTTAAATCCAGGCTTTAATTAAAAGAATTCTGCAAGAGAGTTCTTGTTTTTCTTATACCCCATTAGTCTTGGGCAGCTGCCTGCAAGGCTGCCCAGTTTAAGAGAACGCAGACTATTGCCACCAAAATGTGTTAAGGCGCTGCGCTCAGAGATACCTCCTGGGAAGCAGAGGATATGGTTTTTATTTACTTCTCTCAATCTGCATTGAGGACATATCTGAAGTCTCCTAAGCACAGTATTCTGTCAGGGACCAGCAGTAAATGGTACTCCATTGTTGAAAGAGGCTGAGCTCAACTCAACGAGATGTTCAGGTTTCAAAGGAATGCTTCTATGTCCAGAGGCACCTAAAATTCAGATGTCAAATATCTGTAGACTAATTCATCTACAGGCCTGAATAATGTGTCCTACCGTAGCCCATACTGGCACAAAGCAGGCAGAGATTCAGAACTCCTCTCAGGAGTATGTACCTTTCCTCTGCAATTGCTTTACTTGCACTTACCTGACCCCATGTACGCATCTGATCTCACTGGAAGTTAGTTCCAGGAGTTAAATCAAGCCAGAGAACTTATATGAAGGCTAAGGCATCCTAATATATCAGCTACCTGACACTTCTACATGAAAGTACATTTGTTTCTATCATTATTAAGAAGAGGCTAACGCGTGCGTAACACTTTTAATTAAAACTTTATAATTAAAAATTATGCTAACTACCACAGTGAATGTAACACACATTACAAACTGTTAGCTAATTTCTATATTACCAATAGCAAAGTGAGCAATAATTATATTTATGTTCATTTTAAGGAGACCCCCGAATTCAGAAATGAATATTTAAAAGTTTTTTGTAATTAAGAATCATGTAAATAAACATTTATTTAATTTGATGCTTTTAAAATATGCATTACTGTATTCAGTATGCCCAAATCCAAGTGCTACTTCTTCCAGAATTATATAAGCACACACTGTATGAGTTTTACTATCTTATAAAAGATAGTAAATTCTATAGCCTTAACTTAAAACTTGCTGAGTACATTTCATTTTATCTACCTTCACCAGTAAAAGATTTGTTATAATAAATAATTTAGTTAACCGTTTCCTGATCTAATAATAAATTTGAAATGTGGGAATAAATTAACACTAGATGTTTGGAATAAATGTGACTGAGGCAATATTAGTTTAATATTTTGCCATATTTATTTTACCTGCCACTCCTTGCTTTAGAATCACAGTAAATGGAAGAAGTGAGGAAGCAGAAGTCAATAAAAAACATGAGGGAAAAAATAAAAGATTGCTTTTATTTGTAATTTAGCTTGACAAATTCATCATTTCAAAAAATATTTTCTTAAAAAAAAGCAAAAGAATGACAATTCAAATAAACCTAGAGATATTCACCACTGTACTGCCATTTTTAAGATATTAGAACTTATCAATAGAGCTTCCAAAATCATGTCCACTAGTCAGTTACTTTTCTATAAAGATTACATGGCATTTTTGTCTGTCTTCTGATCCTTTTTAGATCCCTCTCTACCCCAACAATTATAGGTATATATTTCTAGTTATTAAACTATTATCCACTCTCAAAAATTCTGAGGAAAAAAAGGATAATTTCACAGAATCACAGAATTACAGGTGTTGGAAAGGACCTCAAGAGATCATCAAGTCCAATCTCCCTGCTAAAGCAGATACCCTACAACAGGTAGCACAGGTAGGTGTTCAGACATGTCTTGAATATCTCCATAGAAGGAGACTCCACAGCCTCTCTGTCCAATCTGTTCCAGTGTTCCACCCTTACCATAAACTCTTAATGTTGTTTGTATGGAATTTTGTATGTTCAAGTTTTAGGCCATTACTTCTTGTCAAATTGCTGCGCACCACTGAGAAGAGCCTGGCCTCAGCCATTCACTCCCACCTTCCTTTAAGTATTTATAGACATTTTTCAGATCCCCTCTCAGTCTTTTTTTTCCTCAGGTAAAACAGACCCAGGTTACTCAGTCTTTCTTCATACGAGAGATGCTCAAGGCCCTTTAATATTTTTTGTGGCCCTCCATGGGATTCCTAGGAGATCCCTGTCTTTTATGAACTGGGGAGGCCAGAACTGAACAGTGTATTTTAATGTGGCCCCACCAAAGCACAGTAGAGGGGGAGGACAACCTCCATCAACCTGCTGGCCACACTCTTTTTAATGCACCCTACTATACCACTGGCTTTCTTGGTCACATTTGAGGGCCTTGTTGATGTAAGTGTCTTCATTCCATGTATCCCATCAGGAATTTCTGTCATCATCACGGCCGAGTGATCCCCAGCACAATGTCTACTCTTCATATGGAACTAATGAGAGTTAACATTATTCACTATTCTTGTAATGAATCAAATCCTTCTCTTCTAACCAAATCACTACTAATTACTTCAACTACTAATAGCTACCCTGAACAAACTAAGAATTAAGAGAGTGATTCATTCTAATCACCATTTTGCCAATATTGCCAATAAGGTTACTGCTAGGATGCTAATGGGGGCATTTTTCTTTAGGATGTACATAAATATCACTAACTTACTTTACATCTCTCAGATAACTAGACTCCTAATCAGTTTAGGTCTGATTGACATTTGCAATCTAAAAGAAAAAAAAAAATAGGTGACACTAATTTGCACTACAGGTAAACTGAATTTGATTGCACAGGATAGTATGCTTGCTTCCAGTCCTGGCATACCAACTCACTTCTAAACATGACCCTATAAGATAATAGGTGTATTTGATAACATTACATAACAAGGATGTTTGAAAATATTGCATAAAGTTATCAAGGGAAGACATTTTTTATCACAAATCTAGGCTTGCAGTTAGACCTCAAAAAGGCAACGGACTTTAAAAGCTAGTGTTAAATAAGTAATCCTCTAGGTTTTTATATATGTGTAACTAGTTTGGCAATATAAGGAAAGCTGATAGTACAAAAAGAAGTCTCACTTCAAATTGAGGTCCCTCAGAGAGTGGCAGACACTTAGTGACAAGCCAAAAGTCTCTGCCTGTAGCTTTGATAATGTTCGTTTGCATCCTTCTAAACAGCACTTCAGTCTATGACTTCACAAATCACTCCTAATATTCTAAAATCATTTTTCTCCTGAAGTTTAAAACATTGTTCTGTAAAAGCTCAAGTAATGTAAGTTCTCAGCCAGAATTCAAAGAGAAAATAATATTTTTGTATCTAAAGTGCTACAATTTTAAAAATAAAAGGTATTCTCAAACAAAACTCATCACGTACCTCTTTGCATAAAGCTGAGGACACTTTCAGAACAGATGTAATTAACAGCTTATAGCTGAGAAAAAGCAGTGACTGCGTATTAGAAGCAAGATTTACAATACAATTAAACACTTTTAAAAAAAGCATTTAACTTTTCAGACAATCCAAACCTAAACTGAAAAGGTAAATATTTAATTTATAGCTACAGACAAAGTCTTACTATGCAACTTAACTAATATAATTAAATAAATCTAATTAAGGAGATTTATCTATGAGCACCATATTACTGTAACGAAAAATATCCTGCAGTTCATGTCTGGATATATTTTACACTGTTGATCCATTTAGTTTTCTTGGATAACCCTCATTTCTTGAACATGCTTCAATTGATTCTCAATTAATAGAATTTCTTTTTCTCCCCAAATAAGTAAGGTGCATTTTATTGACATATTAAGAACTTTACATATGACTGGTTTTGTTTGCTGAAGAACAGCATCTTCTTTACCTCAGAATTTTGTTTTTCTTATTCTCTAGAACCATACACTGAGATTATAATGAGTTTATTTCAGAAAGGAGATAAATACGTAATTTAATTCACTTTATGTAGTGAAGTAATTGATCAAATCAGGTAGATAATTCTTTCTTTACAATGACAGAATTTATAAAGACATGCATTTGTTTCTGAAGCTTTTTTTTTAGCAGAAGTCTATTAATTGATATGAACAATGATTTTTTCTGAAAAATGAATAGTACATTTAAAATGTACCTTTAAACACTCCTCTTTTATTAACTTGTTCAATTAAAGTAATATTAATGTATAATCATAGCTATTTTTTATACATTATTTTTGTTTGGTATATGTTTATTCAAAAATCCATTGCAACTAAATGAGAGATTTCAATATTTTTCATATTTTGAACCTCTGACATTATTATTTCTTATTTGAATAATCCCAGCACTTCCCCTTATTGAAATCAACAGTACTATTAAAAAGTACCAAGCAGGCACAACAGTCTGTTACAAAAGGGAAATAATTCTTCTCATGTAACAGGTTGTTTGGATTTTATTGTCCTCTCATCTAGTAACTAGTGCTACAAAAAATGACTTGTACTGTTGCCAGTTAGCTGCCAGTTGCAGAATGGGATTTAGTTACATGGAGCTTAGATTATCAAAATGGCCTTCAGTAGGATATTCCTATCAAACAAAAATGACGTAAAAAGTTTCACTCCAGGCAATTAGGCTTATAAGTAACAGCACATTAACCTGAAATATCCTTTCATTCCACAAAAAGATGTATGCAATAACTCTTTATTTAGTTTTATAATTATCAATGACCTCTCTGAGAACAGCAGAACAATTCATCTCCAGAGGCATTTTTTACTCACAAAAGTGTTTACATAATAGGCCACAGAATACAAAACATTAAAAAAAAACCCCTTAAGCACTAATTAGCCACTGTAAAGCTCTTCTCCCTTATCCACAGCAAACAGCAGAACACAGCCCTTCATAAAAGAAAGATGTTAAATTTTCTAACCTTAAACACATGCCACTATTTTCTGAAGTTCATCAAACTGTCAGATTAGAGGTTTTATCACAGCTTTTACAGAAATAGGTTTTAAAAGAAAAAAAGTTTCCAAAACAACGCTATACCTGTACTGCACTCAGTAAAGACAGCGTGTGGAAGAAAGGGCAGAAAATAGATAGAAAAAAAGCAATTCTAAGGTAAAGAGCAAGATAAATTTAGTTGCTCTCGCTACTAGATATGAGTTGCATTTATTGAACTAACAGTTACAGATTAAGACACTATTTTCCTACAGCTGTTTTGTTATTCTCTCTTTGCTGAAAGTCATCAGCCCACATCAGCTCTTTTTCCTTAGAGCTTTTTTCATAGCTGACAAATCTGCACCAACCTTTCCTTTTGCCCTTCTCATCCTTGACAAAACTGGACTTTCACTTCCTTAAGCCCTTCCCTGCACATTAGGACACTCGGATTGGGTTTCTCTCCTGTGTGTAACAGGGTCACCTATTCCAGATTCCAGCTCTCTTACTTTTTCATCAGGAGATCCCCGTTAACCCCGATCAGATTTGTTTGATTTCCTGCACATCAGATGAGCTCTTGAACTTGAGGTGATAATCCCTTGGGTGATACCCAACTGCTGCTGGAGCAAGCAGCTGGGAAGAACTTCTCAATATGCTGCTGGTTTTGCTGCTCTGCTTGAGGGCAGCAGCCTCTGGCAGAAGTACACTGCAGGCAGCAACGTCACAACTGCTACAGTAAGGCTGGCTACATCTCATCTGTCAGAGCCTGAAAACAAATCTAAAACCCCAGCTGGACATAAAAGGAAGCCTATTTTATTTTGCACTGAAGTGACCTAGCATGTAATTATTCACAATTAGACAAATTGACAAAAATGGAAGCAGTAAGGGAGTCTTAAGCTTCACAGTTATTTTGCAAGTGAACACCTTGTAATAACTAATTAATTACATTATAACTTACTTACAACTAAATCAAACTAAGATGAAAAGCAGCTTGCAAAAAGAACAAATGAACATGTCAACAACACCAAATTGGAGTTGTATAGAAATATTACATGTAAAACTTCACTGAACAAGAAGTGCAGTGCAAGGAAAGGAAACACCTAAGAATTACCCAAGATGGAAACACTAAGGTATGTTTCCACCAATTATCAACATTTTATTATTTTTCTAAAGGGTGCTTTTCCTCTGTTTGAAATACTGTTCATTGATGTCTGTCAGAAAAGTTCTACCTGTTTGCAAACAGAGGAGTACTTCAGAGTCTGCAGAGAAAGAATATAGCCCTAGCAAGGCAGATGAAGTAAATGCTTACCCTGAAAAGATGGATAAACTACTCCTTATCTTACCCATCTTACATTATCAAAATTTCAGTAGTTTAACAAAAGAGATGTTGCAGTAGTAAAATAAAAATTTGATTCCCAGCAAAACTGCAAGAATTTACAGCCAACAGCTATTAGAAGTAGCACTGACTAACAGACATGAATTGAAACATTGTGCGTGGGGAAAATTAACAGAATTTGTACAAACTTGTACTGCTATATAGTGACTGCCCGCTTTTACCTCCACTACAGGTTATGCTATGTGTACTAAAAGGAAGATGAATCCGCATGCACAAAATCTCCAGTTGCATTTTGTCATGACCAGAGAACTGGCAAAATTCAGTTGTGACATTTAAGAATGTTAAATCCGTATATTAACTGTGTAAGTAACAAATGGCTATGAATAAACATAATTGAGAAAGATGGGCAAGTTGCCAAATATTAATAAAGATGTGATGAATCAAACTTTGAACAACCACTCTAGGGACAAGTATTAATTATTAGATCTTTAAAACATCAAAAACAAATTTTGTATATTCCACCAATTCTAGTATTCTTAGTTCACTTAAAACCAATTTTAATTAGAACGATCTATTAAGACAACACAGTTTTTTAAGATAATTCTGTTTTATTCCCTATAGATCGCTATATGACACATTTCTACTCATATAATCAGTAAAAATGATCACTGCAGTATCACAAACTTATTTTCTTTTTCAGTGAAACAAAAATGGAGGCACAAAGGTTAACTTCACAGACAAGAATTAGTCTGCTGCATTAAGGAACAAAGATAGGAGACAGTTATTTATAGAATGCTGCTCACAATTATCCTTTTCAAATTCTACAGAAGGCTAAATATTGATGCATTCCCAAGTCACCTTTTTCCCTTCCTTGGTGTTAACAAGAAGGAGTGCATTTTTGATGCTCTCAATTTGTCAAGATCAGGTGAACTGAATGGTTTTACAAAGTACACCATTCCAACTCCTTCAGGGGCTATAAAACCACATTAAACTCTGCTTGTTATTAATAATTCATTGCATCTTCTGTAGTTCACTACAGGGGCATCACTCTTAGGGCATCATTCTTATTGAAATAACAGTGAACATCAGATAAACAGTGTTACCATCACAATGAGAATAAGCCTGCCACGAACCCTAGAAAACTGAAAGCTCTACGGAAAAAAAAAAAAAAAAAAAAAAAAAAAAAAAGCAATTCCCAGACTAAATTCAGCATTCTACACCCCTTCCTAAAAACTCAGTATTAACAATTTGATGCATCAGTATAAAAAAAATTCTATCCACTAAGATTTGGCTTCTCTGCAAATTCGAAGTGTGAAATTTCCACACATTCAGCTATACTGCAGACGCATTCATGCTTCCATTATTCTGAAAGACCTCTTTACAATAGTATTTTACTTCAGTTATGGCTTAAGCAAAGTCTAACTCATGAAACATAACTATGATGCAAAATACCATGATTTGGAATTGCAACACTTCTTAATGTAGTTAAAAAATACTTATGACTAGTCCAGTTAAAATCATCAATTACTACACATAAATACAAAACAAGTGACTTTTTTCTTCATGGTTGCTGACTAGATGGTCCATACAGAATTGTTACATATTTCTCACAGGTTTTACTACAATGCATATGACAGCAAAGAGAAGAAAAGAAAAAAGTGAGAAAAAGCTGTGTTCCACATAAGCACATTTAAGAAGCAACTGGAGACAAATAATGTTTGTGTAATTTACCCAAATTAAAGCAAATCTTCCCTTGATGTATCAGGACAATACCGTGGGAAGGGGGCACAAGAGAAATCAAAAAAAAAGAAAAAGAAAAAAGACAACAAAGCCATAGAATTAAAGGAAATCAAGTCCATTTCAAAATATTAGCCTTCTGAGTAAAATAAGTTCTGTGAGAATTTATAGAAAAGTACTGACAAATGTTCTGTTTTCCAGCCCTAGATAATGTGAGGAATGTAATGTAATGAATAGATAATGTAGATAATGTAATGAATAATGAAAAGGAGAACACCTTTAAATTAAAGAAAAAAGAAGTAGGCAACCAATTAGTTAAAATACTGAAGTACACATTAAAGAAGCATTTGTTTAGAAAATTTTAACTGAGACAGTCTGAAGAATGGACAAAAAAACCCAGAAAATCAATAATATTTTACACCCTTCATCCAGTACAAGAGTCTATATTTCTGAGTAATCTATCAGCGTTCCAGAAATCTTCTTAACAAAAAATATTTAGAAAAAAGTTGGACTTTGTCAGTAGCAAAAGGTAGATCACCAAATGATACTAAATTCAAAGGAAAAACAGAAACCTGTCTGCTACCCAAAAAATATCACTGATTAATATCCTCAAATGGGGCTACTTTCATAAGAAATTATAATCCTAAACTGCCATGAAAGGACAGCAGCTTAATCATTTAAATAAAGATCTAGTAGATAAAGACCTCTAAGCACTTAAGTGCTCAACAGTGCTATTTTTATGTAAAATGTCAGATACTTGTAAACCTTCACATGGAACTCATCCAGACCATCACCTTATTTACCTGAGAGAAAAGAACAGTCACAATGGCAACCTGTGGAACAGTGCTGGAAGTAGGAAGAAACAGGAAAAGGAAAGTTTACGTCTTATTTCTGTAAAAAAAAAAAAAACCACTATCAAAATAGTATGAATGGTTTTGAGGGAAGGGAATCCTGGAAATCAGCAGAAAGGAAAACAGGTCACCTCCAGATAAGGGTAGAACTCTCCTTCCCTAACCCTAAGAATTTCACCATACAGAACCATGAATAGGGAGAGTGCATTTTTATTAGCTGTACCTAAAATAATAAAAATCTTCCCTCCTACTTTCCACTTCCAGCAAACAGTTTCAACTCATCCCCACATCTAGGCTTAAATTAGCTTTGCTCTGACTGATTTTTTCACCTTTTCTCATTGCAATTTTCAAGATACCTGGGTCTGATGTTTTGGAGAATTAGGTACAAGATTGAAAAATCTGCAGTTAAGAAATTTTATTAGTGAATGGCTTGCTGTAAATTGTACCTAATGTCCAGCACTACGTGAATGCTAAAAGGGCAAAGCCTTTGAGGCACATGAGAGTAAGGAGTTCTACTGTGCTTTGGACATACAAGGAGAAAGGAGACCGAGTTCACTGTCCTTATCAGCACTAGGCGAATACATTATCCACATACATACAAAGGCAAAATTTAGACAAATCATTTCTGATTATATTGGAAAAACTAAGAAATATCATTCTTTTAGATACAGAGGTACAGCGAGTAGATACGTATGATAATTTGATCAAATGAACAAAGAAAACAAACATTTCTTGATTTTGTATTTGAACTTCCTCCCTCTCCCACACCCCATTTGCACAAATAGTAACATAAAAAAAGATTCAACCCATGTACACAGCCATACACAGCCCTCTGTCCTCAAAGGACTGCCTAATCATATTCATGTCTAGAAATGAAGTAAGATTTCAAGCCATATTCACCTAAAATCAACTCTTTGAGTTTTGTGTGTGGTGATTGTATCTTAAATTGGTTTATAGCTGGCAGTCTTCTTTCTCTTAGCTCAGGAAACTGATTACATGAACATGTGTTCTAAAAAAAACACACATTTAAAAAGAAACGGTAGTTATGGCTGCATACTTATTTCACACAGTGGCACACAAAGACTTCCCAGATCCTAACTGGAATTCTAGCAAATGTTCTACTACCCACATGAATAGCTTACATTTTTCAGTATTTCTAATACTGAAATGCTAATTTCTTAATATAGACAAATCAGGAATGATAAACATTTTTCAAATACTATCAATGTGTGATTGAAGTAGGAAATGCCACACCTACAAAAGCAAAGTGCTCTATGAGAAACATTTCAAGCCTATATCGAATCTAAGTTACACCACACGCAAGAGTTATGCAGTGCTGTTTAAAGCTTACTTGGCACTTGTAATGTAAAGCACTACATATGCAAGAAGAAAGGAATCAAATCCTAAACATGCTTGCGATACATCCTTACAGAGCCAAATTCACAAAACAGCTTGCTCACTACCATGTAAGTAACACACTGTTTGGGCAGGATGTTGTCTGGCTGAAAACAAAACAAAACAAAAAAACCCTCAGTCAAAGGTAACTGTGTTAACACAGTAGCTGCTCTCTGATATGATACACTGTTTGATTAACTATAAGGTATTTAATACAATATTATGTATCTGATGTTTATTTTTAAGTGCTTATATTTCTTGTCATGCTAATAAGTAAAAAATTAATTTCATCCAGAGATTCAGAGATGCATTTTTGTAACATGCAGGAAGAGCTGCACACAAAATACACACACACACACACACAAACCCACGGTAAGCACACATAACTCAGTAATTCTCAACTATGAACAGGAGAAGAAAGTTACAGATTGAAGCATCAGTCTGCTAAATTTAGATACCACAGGTGAATTCTCAGGGCAAGGCAGGGATCAGCTGTGTGACCCCACCTGTGTTTTCATACAGGCTACTCATGTCCTGTATTCACCCACAGAGCATCTAAGGCACAAGAAATGGCTTCCGAAGTGCCTTTGCTAAGCTTCAGATGTTTTAGTAGGACTGATGTGGCCAAAGCCCCACGCTATGCTTTAAAATACTGAGTTTTAATGTTCTTTCAGAGCAGTGTTCGGTACTTTTATAAGCTGCAATGTGTTTTCATTTTACCTGGATGGGAAAAAACAAGAATAGAGAACAGCAGGAAAGCAGCTATTCCAAGAAAGAAAGGCATAAAATGTAAACATAATAAAATAAAGAAGAAAATGAAGAAACCCTTCTTTCCCTTTATTAGAAATATGGGAAACAGATTGTGCTCATCTTGCTTAGGGCCAAGAGCTGCACTGTGTGGAATTCAGCCAGGCTCTGCCACACAGCTCACTAAGTAGTTTTGCTGTGTTAAAGAGTAAACCAGATGGGACATTTGCTTCCGATAGGATAATTCTAATGGAAATTGTTAAAAGTACTGTAAAAGAAACTTTTCAGCTTCATCTGCTATTTTATTGTGCACAATGAGGGCAATCAGTACGATGAGTAGGATATAGGGAAAAAAAAAAATTAAAAAGTTCAAAACATTATTCATTAACCTGCTTTAAAATTTCTCTCAGTTTCACGTGTTTACATGAAGATACATGAGCCTAAAGCCAGGTATACTATTAAACATAAATGCAGTTGGTACCAATAAAATACTTGCAGATTATGTAAAGTCAGTAAGTCAAAATACTCTACTTAAAGGAGAGCCTGTATGGTCATACAGCTCGAAAAACAACACAGAGCAGGTCAACAGATTGCTACACCCAGGGCCTGGTGAGACTGTAATAGACAGCCTTTTTGTTCACATCAACATCCCCAGTTCTTAAGAGTCCTACAGGTTCCAGATGAGCTTTGAAGAAAAAATGAGATCATGTACCGCTCCTGTTCTTGATGTACTCCTGTAAACCTAAGAATTATGAACTGACTCTGCTAAAGCAAAGTGAAGTTTGGTTTTTCCGTTGAAGTTTGTTTTGTTTTTCAATCAAAACCTGTTCCTGGCAATAAACAGCTTTGCTGAAACAAATTTATCCCATGTAGTTCAGATACATATTGAGCCTAATGCTTCTAAGAAAGTGGGTCAGTTAGCATAAGGAGACCGGCGCACACTTCAGTCACTGGCAAGATTGCCAGATTATGCAGTTTGACTAAGTACAATTAAAAGTTCACTCTTGCAGTGGGCAATATTTATATATTCTAATCTTGCTCTCTCGGCCTAAAAACTGCTCTATGCTCACTTTCATTCATGAAGAACTGGCTTTACAACACTTAGATGGTCTTTATAAACTGTCTTTGACTTTGTCCTGCCATGTTTCTTCAATCAGCTGCAGAGCAGACCATAATGAAATCGATATGATTAGATAAAGAAAATCAATACATATTATTTTGAACATTTAGTTTCAGTAATCTGATTATGAAGCTTTTAGTAATAGTGTAATTACTTTGAAGTTTTTAATACATGCTTCCAATGAGATTATTCCACAGAGGACACTATCAGAAAAGGGAAGAAATGCAAGCACAAATGTACCAAAAATAATACAGCTCAGCCAAAAAAAAAAAAAAACTATTGAAAGGAGGACCATATGTCAGAAACATAATGTAATGTCCAATATAAACCATTTTCATCATTCACAATTCCTTCATTCCAACAGCAATGAGTGAACTGGAAAAGACTTTTTCCATGGCTTCAAAGGATATTACCAGAAATGTAAAGATTAAAAAAAAAAAGAAAAATCTATACAAAAAAAAAAAGCAAGATAAAAAGCAATTGAACACTGTTCTTTGAATTTTGAAGGGAAAATTCAATGAGAGCTCATGTTTCCACTGATGGAAAGACTGCCTTAGAGAAACAGCTCACACAGTAGGCGTGAAGAGTCCAGATATCCCCGTTCCTTGTGACTTGTGCTCTTTTGAGGTTAACTAAGTATCTTTAGCTCAACACACTGAAAGTTATTTAATCTGATACGTTAGTTTTGACACAAGACAGTTCCATTTTCTAGATTTACCAGTAATAAATAAATAAATAAATGAACTAAGGGGGTAAACTGACCACTTAGCAAGACATTTAGAAATGTTGAACAGAAGATGCAGAAAATACAGATAATAAAAGAATACAAAAATAAATAAATAAATAAAAATTGAACTTCTGCACTGATGGCATCATTAAGAATAGCTTTACACTTAGAGAGAAAAAGAGGGATAAGTAAGGCCAACCATGTGTTCTTGTTTGGGAAAAAAAACAAGGTTTGCTTCCAATACAAATTTACAGCTATAAATTAATTTGTTTCAGTGCTCATCTATGTCACCACAAGCAAACTTAACATTGTAACTACCCTTTTCTTTTAATGTAATACACCAATAAAACTAAAGAATTTTGTAATAACTTAAAGAAGACTTCATGCAGAAAAGTGAGCAATGATGCCTGAACCTTGTAACAACAAATACACTCTTCATACACCTGCACAAATAACATGGCACAACCAGTATCTTCTGATAGCTAAGAAACTGTGCTTTCATTTCCTGCATATTAATACATGATAACCTTGATATCTTTTAAACTGCCAGGAATGACAAGCTCCTTCCTCAATTAGCATCTTCATTCATTTTTACGAGTTTCTGCATCTCTGAAACAATTTATCAAATCAACTTCTAAATGCTTTTCCTTCATATACGCACATGAGGATTGCAAATGCTCTCAGTCAAAGGGTTTAGGCTTAAAGCATGGAGGCAGAAGACAAACTGACCGTAAGAGACATTCCGAAGTCATGGAACACAAAAAAGCAAGAAGGTTCATGCTACATGTTTTCCTGGGTCAAACATTAACAGTACTCATATAGGCATGAAAATGCTTATTGAGAAAAGTGATGCAATATAAAAAGTTACAGCTCAGAGATGGTTTAGTATAATCAGGCAGGCTTTGTACTGCCTTCAAAAGTACACAGCAGTGTTCTAATTTTCTCCAACTTGTCCAATATCAGGAATAAAACAGATGAGAGGGTTCTGTTCCACTTTCAGTTGTTGTGGAATGTACTGATCAAAATATATACAAGGGAGCTAGGTGAGCCTTGTGGTAAAATATTTGGAAATAGAAAAGTTTTTACAGATTTTAAAGATAATACTTTATCATATTAAAATGTACCTACTTAGGTAGTAAGCCCTGAAAAATACAAACACTTGAAAAATACAACACCAAAGTACCGAAGGTAGGAACACATTATTAAATAATTGACAATCATATAATTAAAGACTGCATGCTAATAATCTGCAAAGACCAAGCTTTAAGGTGGAGCTCATGGAATTCTGAGCACAGAGTTCTGCATTTCCAACATTTCCATTTCTTCTTCTTTTAGTGGAAAACTTCATACATCACAGGTTACATTTTGTATTTAATGTTGATTTTCAGTACAATAAGAGTTATGTAAGGCGTATCACATACACACAATAAAAAACAATAAATAATAACATTGATGGAAGAGAACAAATATCTTTTTGCCTATTTGACAAAACACCAACAGAGTTTGCACATATGGTTGTACTTTCCTTTGGGCTTCTACTAAATATAAGAACTTGAAAAAACCTGCACCATTGCTAGTATTGTTTGCCTCTGTCCCCTGATCACTTACACAACTGATAGTCTTATCATATGGAGTATCCTTGTGCAATGAATTTACTACAGTAAAAGGGGTACAAGTGTTTCTAATTTGGAAAGTTATTCCAGCTCTTGAGGAAATGCTATCAAAATTGAATCTGATGAGGGCTTTGGATTACAATGCATCTGAAACAAACAAATACATTACTTAGGAAGGAAATCTTAAACATAAGCACTTGTTGTTATTCGTTACAAAATAGCATGTTATTTCCATATTTTGCTACAATTAGCCTTT
>JAPSGF010000056.1:4146330-4269987 GCA_035772895.1 Perdix hodgsoniae | reverse complement strand
AGCCTTTTTTTCTAATTATTTGTGGTTAGAAATGGAATTTGGAATTTTCATTTCTTCTCTTATCTAGGATAGCTTGAACCAAATATTTTGGCAATAAATACTATATGTAAATTGGTGTGTAACAATTTCTCCCTCCTGCACCAGAAGTTGTTTTCAGTTTGTCTTGGACACTTTGGGAAAAAAAAAAAAAAAAAAAAAAAAAGGAAGAGAGGGATTTAAATATAATCTTTGTTTTATATTGTGTTTAGTACAAAGGACTGCAAAATCCTTGGTCAGCTCTGAAGGTGTTCCTGACAACACTAGAAGCTAAGCATACTTCACAATAATTGAGGATGAAGATACACAAGAACTACATAGATCAAACTGTTTTGTCCCATTTTTGCTATCTCCTGGACATCTCACTTATCTTGAGCTGACTTTGGTTGACACCAGGCACTTCTGTAAGAATGAAATCTAGCAAAAACCGACACATTTTTTTTGTACAATAAGAAGTTTAATTAGTTCAAGAGTCAAATTACCAATATGCCAGATAGAGGAGTGAGGCAGGATGTGCAGATAGCAGTCTGTGAGAGAAGAGCAAAGGAAAAAGAAATGGGAACCATTTCTTTAATCATCAATTTGACTAGATCAGAAGTCCCATGACTCTACTACAACTAACATTTAGCACAAAACAGAAGCAGAACTTAAATTAAAACACACTCATATCTACCCACTCATAATTCTATTTTCATATATATTACTAGTAACCAGATAATGCAGAGAAGGGTAGAGATCCTGATCACTATAACTTGAAATTGTGTCTTTAGGATCTTAGCTACAGGACTCAGAAAATTGCATTGGAACTACATCTATAGCCACTGCTTTATTAGTCTTAATGAGTAATATTTTAATGCGTAAAATATTACATTACTGTAATAATATATATATGTAATAATACTGTAATAATGTAATAATAAAATAAGTGCTTATTGTGTGAGCTCTTAAAAAACAGAATATTGTCGGGAAGTCTCTGTTTAGTTCTTATCAATCCACACAGAATTTCTTCTTTCCAAAAGAAATGACCTCTTCAGCAGTGAAGAAGATTATTAAGAAACATAGAACTAGCCAATGAAGAACTATTGATTTCAGTCAACTAAGTTATTTCACGTGTAACATCTTAATCATGAAGCATGTTATCAATTCCATTAGTCCCTGGTTTACAACAACACAGCAACACAGTCCTTATTTCTAGAAATATATTTAAATATACAACATTTTCACAATTTTATCATGACTACATTACTAATTAACATTATTTTCTCTCACTGAAGTGGTATAAGAAGAAAAAAAAAAAAAATCAGCCTTAAAATTATTTTCAGCAACCAATTCAAGGCAAGAATAACTTGTATGCAAGCGAGCTGCAAACTCATTGTGGAATAAATTTCTAAAATACCCAAGACCCAATGGCCCAATTCGATATTCTTTGTGTACCCTCACAAAAGCTCTCCAACATTTTGACAGAGCACTGTATATCATAGTAAGCAGCAAATTACAATTTTTTTATTATTTATTATTTTTATTTTTATTAATAAAAAAAAAAGCCCACAGTTGGTTCCTATTTTCATGCAGGAGATTTTAACTTACACTGTCCTTCAAGACTTCTTCCCGGGATTAGGCTTTAATAGGATTACTTAGGCAGCAATTTTAAAGTGACGGTACCAGCCACGCTTGGACAGACATGGTGGTTAAAAGGTAGGTGTATTTTTTTTACTTCTGCTGTTCTCTTTATCCACTCATTCAAAGAACAAGAAAAAAGAATATTCACCACACAGCAGAGAAATCTCTATATATCAGCACTGTTATTGCTGGCTAGGGCACCCAACAGCTGCAAATCAGCCTTTCAGTAAAGTCATTCTCATCCACTTTTTTTTTCCATGCAGGAAAAAAGTCACTACAAGAAATCACCAGCAGACTCTATCCCCACATCAGCCATAAACCACGAAAACGCACTCTCAAAGCATTAGCCAGCCTGACACTACAGAAAAGAGGGGACAAGCAGCGATGGCAATTCCAGCTTGCATTCATCAGCCCTCTAGGCTGATCAGTTTTCTTCTCATTGGACACAATTTAACATTAAACTCATGATTTCTAAATTTTCTTAGCTTCATTGCTTTAAAACTTTGAATCCTCTCCAACACATAGGTATTTCCACTGTTTCCACTGAAGCATAAAGAGCCATTGAGCAAATGAGCACATAGAAGAGGGAAAAAAAAAATAATAATGGGGAAGAAGCAAAGTGATAAAACAAAAAAGACACTAATTTTGAAATAGGACTTGAAATCACTTGAGCTTAAGGTAAATGGTAAGACAAAGGCTACGACAAGAACACTTTCATTTATAGCAAGCTCCCTTAAAAACTGGCTGACAGAAGACAACAAAGCACAACACCTCTCAAGTAGCAGACATTCTGCTCATGTAACTTGAACCACTGCTGCAAATATAGAAAGGGAACACAAATTTGGCTCTGCAGCAGTAAGCAGCACATGGAGATTCCCATCTTCCATCAGTCAGAGAACATACATATAATATTCTCTATTCAAAAACTGTTTATTTCAGTGTTTCTCATTTATACAATTAGATCATTTTCATTAATAAAAAATATTAAGCACGCATCCGTAAGTTTCCTGAAGTTTTTAACTGCATAACCCATCAGCAAGGAGCATAAATTGATTGTAATTTATAAAGTAACACACACAGAAGTGAAACGACAGTTGAGGAATCATTCCAGCAACCACCCTGAAAAGGTAAAATGCATTACAAAACAATCTTCTAAAAGCAGTCATAAAAGCAAGAGCTACCTTTGGCATTTATCTTGACTATCTTCTAAAGATGTACTGAGTAATTAACATTCCAGAAGCACTCATGAGATGAGCTCAGTGCAATGGCATGCATGCCACAGCCCTAACAAATACATTCATCCCAGGATGTTCTGCACAAGTGGACAGCTACATCATCAACTTGCTGATATGATATTCCAAATACAGGTGTCACACAGATGAAAATAAATATGCTCAAGGAATAATCTCCTACTCACAAGCCCGTTTTAATTATATTATTATATACTTCAAATTAAATATATGATTAGTATTTGTTTTACAAGTAAGATGCCACTAGAATTTAAAAATCTATCTATAAGCAAATCTTTCTGTGCAAACCTCAACAAGAGAATGCAATACCAAGCAGGAGGAGAAGTCATATGGACACTATCAAGAGTTGGTGATGCAAGTCAATGGTTTAGCCTCTTCTGGAATGATACAAGTTATTAAAAAAAAAAAAAAAAAGGCAAACAAACAAACAAAACCATCCTTGGCAAAAATCCTTGAAAAACTTCATAGGGGGAAAAAAAAAAAATGAAAGGAAAGACTTGGAGTAGAAGAAATTTAAATATTCACCTGTTTCACCAGTGAAAGAAAAAAATAAGAAACAAGTGGATATGAAAAAATATGACAGAACATTTAAAATAGCAAGACTAACACGGTAATCGGGTTTGTTCCCTATGTCATAGCACAACTTCAAAGTGGTATTAAATGAAAGCAAGAGATAGGAAATTAAAAACCAATTAACAGAATGAACTGCCACGTATTGCACAACTATCCTGTCTTGCCACAAGAATTCACTGTGGACATCAAGCATTCCCAGAGTTACAAGAATAACACATTTTTGAAAATATAAACCTCATAATATAATTCTTTAAGCATTCAGATTAATGAAGTGTCGACACAGATTACAGTGTTTCCCCCTTTCCTTCCTAGTCCCAAATTTGCCACAGTATTCTTAACTCTTACGTGCGTTGAGGAAACTTTTCAGAGGGCGGGATGTTGGACTACATCACTGCATCACATATTTTGAAAGCAGTTCTTGTATTTACAGAGCTTTTGGGGGGTGTCAGAAGCTTTGTGCGTGTTTTTACAATCTTCATTAAAAACAAAAAGTTGCTGCTTAAACCACTTAAAGCAGCAACTCACATAAGGCAGCATTTATAAATTTGCAGCCAGCTGGGGAACACAGTTCACAATCAATACTCAGAAACATTTGCCTGCCACAGCAAAAGCAACAATTCCTCAGTCACGTAAAGAGTGTCTGCGCATACGCTGAACAAACAGCAACCTTTCGCTGTGAAGGCTGAAGGCGTGAACTTTGTAACCACAAGGTTATTACCTCAAAGTTCTGAAAAATCACATACCGCAATTCTGTAAACACGGATTTTATACACTATACCAAGGCGACAGCCCAGCAGAGGAGATAAGATTAACACGGATACGGTGGGCTACGTGATCTCCCGTGCTATCCTTAAGCAAAGCATGCTGTCACGTCACTCTCTGCAGACAACAAACACGGCCAACAGCGAGGCTGAGGCAGGGCGCCTGAGGCAGCGGACCGCAGGAAGGCAGCGCGCGGCCGGACGCGGGCAGATCCGCCAAGTGCTGCTGCATCCCTTAAGGACCAAACGGCCAAGCGCTGGACGAAGGCAGCGCTGCCTGCCTGCCTGCCTGCCCGCCCACGCCGTGACCCCGTGCCCTGACCGCTCCCACACCGCTGACAGCGGGCACCCACCCGCCCACCAAAGCGGACGCGTCCGCAAGAGGCCAACCCACGCCGCCCCCGTGGAGCCGACTCCCGCCGCGGCAGTCAGCGATGCGGGCAGGAAAGGGCGGATCAGCATCCGGGCTCTCGGCAGCGGAGCGCGCTCACTCACCTATCATGGCGGCTGGGAGAGGAGGAGTGAGGAGGGGGCGCGCGCACGCTCCTAGGCCCGCTGCTCGAGCAGTCCGAACCCGGACAGCCACCCAACGCGAACGGTCGGGGGAGGAAGTGCAGCCGGCAGCGATCTGCACGTGCGCCGCGGGGCTCTCTGGGTAATGTAGTTCTCGGATTCTCACATCGCCTCACGTGGCAGCCGGCTTTCCCCGGGTGGACGCACGCACGCACACGCACACAATAAACACACGCACACGCGCGCGAGCACGTGTAACTGATTTCTGCTAACGGCCGTGTTCCGCGCGCCGTTCGTCTCACTGCCTTTGGGGTTCCTCCCCGCCCGGCAGCGCGGCGGTTGTTGACGCGTCGCTTAGCGACGGGCGCGCCGCCCGGCCGGTGGCACAGGGCTGAGGGGGAGCGCCCGGCGAAGAAGCGGGGGCTGCGGGGACGACGGCTCGAAGGAGCGGGAAGGGGGCGAACGCGGCGGTGCCGCGGGACGCGCGGCACAGCACGGCAGGGTGCTCGGCTGGCTGACCGGGGCCGGCCGCTGTTGTTTGTGCTTTTGCAGTCCGCGTGCCGATTCTCACCCGCTGCGGGGAGATGGTAGTGGACGAAGCGGGCTGCGGCCCCGCCGAGCCCGCGGGGAACGGGCGGCCCCAGAAGCAGGAGCCGCTGAGACGCGTGAAGAAAAGCAAGCAGCAGGTCTCTGACGGCTTCACTGTTAAAGCCATGATGAAAAACGCCGTGGTACGTTTGCGACTAGCGTAGCGCTGTTAAGTGGCGTCCTCAAACGCGTCCTCTGGGCGGGGAGCAAAGCCTGCCAGGCAGGGGTGTGGGTGCTGGGACTGCATCTGGAGTTTGCTGGTTGCTACGGCTGCTTGCAGGTTTCACGGCAGCGTTGTCACCAGGTAACGGCCCGTGCCTGTGGAAATGGAGGCGCTTTTCTTTCTGCGAGGTCCCGCGTTGCGCGGTGCGGGCGCCGTGTTAACCGTCTGCCCACAGCGCCGTGTGCGGGGCTGCTCGCCCCGCGCTGTGCAGAATGCTGTCAGGCGATGCTGTAGCGCTTCACGTGTAAGTTGCTTGCACGTAGTGACACAGCGTGGGATATGTTTGATGCACGTGTCACGGAGGATGGCAAAGATGTGGAAAATACAGTAATTTTTAAACTAAGCTCTTTTAAACGAAACTAAACTTTTTGCGCAGAATTAGAATGCCAGCCTGTGGAGGAACTAATTCTCCATCTGATATTTCAGAGGCTAAGAGGAATGGATCGACCAAACTTCATCGTCATTAATAACCCACTTTCTAATGAACTTATAGGTAAATGAGTGAAAATAATGGGATCAAAGCCATTCAAATTGCTTTATGTTATTTGTCTACATTTAACATACTTAAGGAACAAATGCAAAATCTTCAACTAGTGCAGAATGCAAATGGTCTCCATATAAGTGAAGGAATTCATATGAAACTCCTGAATTGGATCTGGATTTCCTTTTATTTAGACACAATTCTATGTTTAACTAATGTTTTTTCTATTTTACTTTTTTTTTAAGTGGTTAACATTATTATATGTATCACTCTGATTTCATCTGTGAGACATATAATTTCCTTTGTTTTGCTATAGCATTCTTCTTTTTGAGGTCTACAGATTTGTTATCTGTAAGAACACCCTCTTAAGAAAAGTAAAAAAAAAAGGCATATTCTGTTCCATTTCAAGTTTAAATGGAACAGAAGTTCTGTACATAAACAACTTTCTTCATATTAGTAAAATAAAAACTTGTTTCACCTTAGTGGGAAGAATGCAAGGCTAAAACAATCCAAGGAGTGTTTGATAGATTGTTTAGTTTGTTTGGTTTCAGTTCTGTAGATGTGGAATAGACTGAGCTTAGGGATTAATTTTTAGGGACTCTTCCTCTTCTCTGTACCAAATTCAAGTCATTAATACTTATGTGTTTGTTTATATCTTGATATGTAAGAGATACTTAATTTGGTCTAGAAGAATCACTGGTTTCAACAGGATTTGAGAAATATATGTATTTTGTTTTTAAAATGAGAGACTTGATTTAGGAGCCTAACTACCTATCACTTTAATCAGAATTCAAGTTCTCTTTTAAAAACGTATAAAGTTTTAACTTTTATGGTCATCAGTTCAAACTTTCCAAACATCAGAATATTAAATCATGTGTTGCTATCACTGAGCAATAGGAAACGGGCAAACTTACTGCCTTTGGAGCCACTCATTGGATCATGTTTCATGTTGCTTGCATGGGCCTCTGGATATCACCTAGTACAGCTTCCCTTTGGAACTGGGTCTGTCGCTAGCACAAGAGTACCCCTCTCTAAGCTGTGGAGATCTCCAGCAGCAGTGGTTCTCTGGTCTGTCTGGGAAGCTGTCATGTTGCTGCCCTGCCTGTGTGCTGCTGCAGTACTCTGTTGGAGATAGGCTTAAGTGAGTTCTGACCCATTCCACATGTTCTTTTCCTAACTCCCTGGCTCCCTAGAAGCAATGAGACTGTTTGAAGGCCAAGGCTGTTTTTTTTTCCAAAAGTTCTGAGTGAGGACAGGCAGACAGGAATTATTTCCCTGGGGTCAATGTGCGAAATGTCAGAATAGAGTAAGGATTATCTCACTGTCACTCAGCCTCTGTAGAAATGAGAGTTTCTTTTCTCTTTTCCAACAACAGAGCTTAAGATTTATTAAGTACTCACTTGTCAAAGGTTGACATCATAGATGAAGTTGTCATGGAAGGCTTAGGAGTTGATTGGTGGGTTAAAAGCACAGCAAGCTAATATAGTTAAAGCATGGCAATTCTTTTAAACAGCATGACAGGACACGGTGTCGTCAGTAACTTGTTCGGCGTCTCCAGGTCAGACTGTGAGGTACAGATTAATAACCTCTGGTGCAAACATGCAGTGAAAAGGGCGTAGGTTAGTGAATTACCATTATGCACCTACAACTATGAATATAGTAGTAAAGGTTCCAGAGTTCTTTGAAGTTTCCTGTGCTGGGAATGTCTTACTAAGCCATTTTTCCTTCTAAAATTAGAAATTTGTATAGCGGTTGAATTTAGGAGCAAAATCCAATAAAGGCCTTCTATATTACGAAGCTAGATACTATGACAATTACATTTTAACTGTTCTGTCTTCCAAGAGGAGTCATGAGTGCCATGCTATGTGCTCACAGTTCACCTGCATTGCATGAGTAGATTTAAGATTAAAAACTTATATGCAAGGTATCAAGTACAATACTATCTCTACATGAACATGGACGGCGGGAAGATAGCTTTATTTGCTTCTGATCCTCTGCAGACAATTGTCTATTTTTCCTATTCTCTGAAACTGTACATACTTGAGGGAATTAAGTATTAATGCCCGCTTTTCTTCTATAAACTAGTGGTAAAATACTTGCAAGGAGAGGGTGTATTTAATGTCCATCATTATTAACTATAATGGATCTGATATTTTTTAGTAGAATTGGAATGTAAGACATCTCTTCGTGACTGCTGAGCCAATAAAGCTATGAAATAATGTTCTTGATTTTGCTATTTCTAAAGAACCTTGAATTCTTTACACTGAAATGCCAGTTTCATCAGAAAAGACAGTTATCCTTTCTCTACCGGTCCTCCTTTAGTGACACTAGTAGCAATTATGTTGGAGTGTCCATCTGCAGAGTATCTTAACTCCTTTAAATAGAATACTGAATTCAAATCTCCTTCCTAGCTGTATGTGAAAACCAATAGGTTTTATGTAGAAAACATTACTCGTGCATCCATCTGTGTGTTCCATGAAAGCAGTCAGTACCTGCTGTTAATCAGGGATCACATCTATCTTGTGTTTAAAGCATAAAGTAAGAATGTTTACTAAATGGACATAGAAGGGAGGTGGTACTAAGAATTGTTTGATTCATATATTATAAAAAATGCAAAGCATAGCTGTTCAGCATGGGAGTCTCTGCTATGCACAGAAACACAGTTCCCATCTCAAAAAAGAATGTAATCGTTTAAAAGTAGAAAAAAAAGTTATTTAGATTACAATCGTGGATTTTTATTCCTCTATTTCTCATTTAGGTGCCTGTATTGGAATGAACTCTCAGTCTTTGAAGTTTAAACTCCTTCAAACAATTATCAGCAGTGTGTGTAGAGGACATTCTCACCCTTTGATAATGATTCAGAGCAAGGATTTCTTTTTAACCACAGAGATAATATGATTTCATTTAAATTCTGAACTTCTGATTATGTATTTTTTTCATATTTGCCCACATCGTGTAACCAAAACTACTTATTTCATTTAAGTGGTAGCAGTAACAGTGTCTAATCTGATTTTATGACTATAGAAAAGTGCTATTTGCAAGAAGAAAGTTTTACATTTCTACTATAGTAGTTAATTTATTAAAAAGATAGTACGTTTTGGAGCATGCAATGTCAAACTAAAGGCGTATTTTGTTAGATGTGTATCGGACAGTAGCATGTATGTTTTTGGGGAACTGCTTCAGTTCAGCAGTTTTGTACAATCTACTTTAGTGAACTGTAATGGAATTTATTACTCTGGGAGGCAGTCCTATCTTCTTCCTGTTTCAGGCTGTTTATTACTACCATCACCATAGTGTGCCTACATTTGTACAGTAGAGCAACTTGGACATTTGTACAAGATCAGGGAACTGATTCTGCTGAATAGTACTCCGTCTTGTTTAAGCTAAGTGTAGATGTGTGGTCTTCAAGGCTGAGGCAAGCAAAGATCCTTACTGCCACAAGGCTCCGCATTCCTGCCCTCTTACCTGTCCTGAAAGCATGCTTCTGTCACTCCTTTTGTGTTTACATTGGTGTTTCTTACACAGGAGGTTGGATTGACTCTTAACAGCTGGTAAATTAGTAGTGCAAGAAGGAGGAGTCACAGGAATGTGTTGTAAGCATAAGCGTTAGCCCTTATCTGAAACATCTCAGTCTTAATTCACTTAAAACCAATTGTGAAACCAAGTTTTATCAGAGTAATTTCACAAACACCTAACACAGCATAAACTTGAACTATTTGAAAATTGTGATTTTCATCCCTCGTCATCTGTTCTTCCTTTATGCAATATAAACACGTGTGGCCATGCAATGAACTAGGCTAGGGTGTAGTTACACTTGCATTTTTTTGTAGTGTAGACTTAACTTGCAGCTCATAATGGTGTAAAGTAACAAATCTGAGGCTGCTACACCCCTTCCTTCTTCTGCTGCATTCCTGCCTCATCTGTAACACTACTATGCAACTGAATCGATGAGGCATTTTGATTGCATTAGATCCCAACATGAAAGGCTTCAAGACAGTGTTTTTATATCCCTTCAGAAAGGGAAAATAACTGTGTTGCTTTCCAATCCTATTTCTTTTACCATAATGAGCACTTTAATGTAGGGTAGTGACTATGATAGCGTAACGTAAAAGCAGAACACATGAAAAACACTTAATGCTTAAGGTTATAATACCTTCTGAGAACCTTTATTTTGTATTATGTTTTCCAGCTGTAATTTATGTGACTTAATCATACTGCTTGTGGTACTTCATACTTTAAGACTTTAAAATCAGCCCTTAATTTTTTGCAAATGTGAGGGAAGGTTGATATTTTTTTGTATCTACAATGATAAGATAATCAGATTTGTTTAATATCCTCAAGCATATGAAGAAGTCATACTGTTTCATTTACGAAGATCTCTTACACACTTAAACCTCCGGTATATCTTTTTTTTATAATTCAGTCATATGACTTAAAGTAGATAATAAACAGATTGAGTTAGAATTCCTTCCATATTTTTGATTGACGTTTCTTAAGTCGCTTCATCTGACTCATAACATTTTACATATAAAAAGACCTCACACAGTTTTAAATTTCATAGCTAGAGGAGGTAAATGTAAATTGATTTTAAAACATGATGACAATGATGTTTCAAGAATCTTCTGCTAATCAGATTTTTATGAACTAATGAATAAAATATTCTAACTGGAGACAGTTACAAAGACAGTTGTCAAATTCTTTCAATTCTGGTACCGAAATTAGAGTGTTTTAAATTTTGTAATCTAAACTAATATAAAAGAACAAATGTCACATTAAATTCTTGAAAGTATATGATGGAAAAACTCTTGCAATATTATAGTTTACATACAAGTCAAAATCCTGCAGAGATTTGAGTATGTGGGTGTTTTAGTCTCGGTGAGCACCTGGTTTTCAGGTGCTTGACTCCAAGTATCAGAAGAAAATTTTAGAAAATAGGCAGCAGTCACAGAACAGATTTCTGAGAGCGGTCACTATGTTGAGTCCTGGGCGATTATCCAAAGTCAGTATTTTCCAAATTTATGTAGTTTACTCTGACGGCAATGCCTCTTATTTCCACAGAAACTACAAGAGGCAAGGAGCACAATAACAATATTTGATAGAGAAAATTCTGAGCTACAAAACACTCTTTTTCAACATAGTCACCACCACTAGCAGTGAATTTACACCAGCGATGAACAACAGCTTGCATGCTGTGCTTATAAAAATCTGCACCAGTGGAGGTGACACACTGTCACTGCTGCCGCTGCTGAAATGCACCACCCAGCTTCTCGCTGTGCTCACAGCCACTGTCGGTCTCTATCACCATTCAGCAAACATCAATAGGTACAATTTTCTCCACATGGAGGAATTCAGTGACACACCTTTGCTTCATCTGCACTTCCACATTAGATGCCATTTTGTCTGACTGCCCCTTTGCTGCCATCTGTCACACGGCAACAGAATGGAACAAATTACTGAGGAGAATATTCAACCTCTACTGCCATCCCACCAACATCTGCCTCTGACATTGTAGGCAAACAGAATGAAATAGGAAACACTACTTTCTAACTCAGCAATGAGGAACGTCCCTCTCTCCTGCATCTTCTCTCCAGCTACATTTTCTGTGCAGTCATAAAGCAACCTAGGCTTGGTTCTCTTCTCTTACTCAGGAAATCTTAATTTCTTTGTACACTGTTGATGCTTTGCTAGGAGGAGTGACATTGTGAATATGATAGGATATAGGTTTGCAATTGGTAGTTTCAGCCCCAGTGTCTGGATCTTGATTGGGCTTATGCTAAGATGCTAAGCTGGTAAACTAGATGTGTATCATTATTATGTGTATCACAGTCAGATATAAAAATCAGTTTTTTTAGAACCGTTCTATGTATGTATGTATGTCTCCAGTTTCACCTACCCCAAACCATCCATTGTTTTTAGGTTGTTACAGAGTCATAAATGATCAACACTTCAACACAAGAAGTCTTCAGATTGGATTAAATGCCACTTGAATTGACATTACGTATTACATTTTTATATGCTCTTTTGTCACGAGTGCCAAAAATACTTCTAATGAAAAATCTGTGCATAATTTCTGAATTAGACCACAATATTTGGTAGCACTATACAACATGTCAGAAGGAAATGCTATTCAGTAATGGTATTGAGTCAATAGAAAAATGGCCTATGGATTGTGCAACACAACAGTTGGTAGGCCAGGATGTGTTGTTTGCAAAGAGAAAGGGTCTGAAATTTATGCTTGGAAAGCTGTACTGGTATGAAGCCCCTTGAAGGAAGGGAAGTACTGACAAAAGCTCAAGCATGGGATAAGAATGGGACAGGGAAGCCATAGAGAAAGCTCTTTCTGGGAAAGGTCAGTGCAAAAGATATATTAAACAATGATGGACTGAGAGGAAGCACATAGGCAGACTGGACTCTGTAAAGCTGCATCAGTGTTTGATAGCAGCAATAGGTGTTTATCAGCTATGTGCTGCAGCTAGTTCTTATACGATCTGTTCTAACTATGCAGCGCGTACTGCTGCCAATCTAATGCTGCATCTGATGCTGTGGGGATTTGAGTCAGCAGGCAGTGTCTGTGGCTGTCAACCTCTGGATGCTGTCCCTTGTCTCAGTCTACTCTTTTCAGTGTTGTATCTTAAATGGCATTGGAAACTTAGTGAAGAAGACAGAAAAATACCACAGTGGCATTTACTCTTGAGAAAATAGTGGAAGAACTGAGGAAACACTAAGTAAGATTCTCCGAAGTGGAGATCTGGATGGTCACTAGTACAACAGAATTTTTGCTATGACTTTGCTCTGCAGATTTCTCCAGAGATGAGCAGAAAACAATTTTTATGTTGTTTTAGATACTGAGGAGTGGAACCCTTGTCAAGAAAATTGAGGTTTTCTTGTTTTTACTCTTTAATACTTCTTTATATATATGCAGTCTATGTTTGACTGAAATAACGTGATAGGGCTTTGAAGGGCACGTATCTTCTTGTTTTCTTTTGTTTTCTTTTGTGTGAAGTTTTCTTGACTATTTTGAAATAGCAATTACTACAAATCCAAAACATAGTGACCACCAGTGCTGTATTAGTAGGCTGATCAAATTTCTGTACCGTGTAATATAAGTAAGTTATGAAAGACTGAGTTGTTCCTCCCAGCAGCTGGGAGGATATACCAATATTCTTTGGTATATTTGACATTCATGTAGGCAGATTGGTGTAGCTTTTCATTTTGATAGCATAGCTGTATCATTTTTCCTAGAAAAGTTATTGCACTCTGATAACTGATTTTCTGAAATAAAATACCTTTTCAGTTAAATTAAGTACACGCTTGTAGAAGTCCAGCATGTGGCCACAATGTGCTGAAGACTTCTGTATGAAGCCTTTTGTTTAATGGTTACACTCTGGCTGTGGGTACCTTACAAATATCATAACTATTACAGTTGCAAGTTTTTGTCTCTGAGAGGTGTGAGTAGAAGGTTTGCATAAGATTTCATTATAAAGCAATGTAATTTTAGAGTCAGAATAGACGTTCAGTAGAACTTCAGTCAGACTTCTTACTGACAGTAGGGTGTTACCTTGATTAGATAACAAAATATTAGATAATAAAAGCTGCCTGCTGGCAGTACACACATATATGACAGACATATATCTTCATATATTTGTGATGCTATTTGTTAATGTGTGTGCAAATTCGCATGCTTGTTTGAGCCAGCGTTCATCACTTTTAACAGTAAAATTCTTCCTTGTGTTAGTATTTTCTTTGTTCCAGTTTCTACATTGCCCCTTGCCCTATTGTTGCTTATCACCAAAGAGTCTGCCCTCATCAACTTGACTACTGCACTTAAGATATTTAGAAACAGTAATTCCCTCTCAGCCCTCTCTTCTCCAAACTGAAGAGTAGGTGACTAGGTGTCTCAGCCTTTCCTCATATGGGAGATGCTTCAGGCCCATAATCATCTTTGTCACTCTCTGCTAGACTCTTTCTAGGAAATTCACACCCTTTTTTGAACAGAGGAGCCCAGAACAGGACCAGTGTTCCAGATGTGGCCTCACTAAGGCAGAGAATGAAAATCAGCTCCCTCTACCTGCTGACCATGCTCTTTTTAATGGACACCAGGAGTACTTCAAGCTTTTGTTTTTCACAGCAACTTAAAACAAGCATTCTTAGTTCTCAGAGAAAGTCTGAAGACCTCTTTCTGCATTGTTATCTGCTGTTGAATGCTCACTTTTTCAATGACTTCCTTAACTAATCCTCCAGATGTACCTTTATTACATATTAATGAATTTTGTAATTAAAATCGTGCTCAACAGGATTTTTTTTCTGTTTTGTTGTTGTTGTTGTTTTTGGCAGGCAGGGAGTGACTGGGGTGTAGTTCTCTGTGTCTAGAAACCTTTTAGAGTATGTACTTATAAAGCTTCCATGCAGAACTTACTAGAATACTCTAGATAAACTTTTTTTTTTCTGTAAAAATATCTTAAGAAATGAGCTCACTATACTTCTGTGTTGCAGAAGGTATAAGGTATGACTGAAAAAATCGTTTTCACTGGGAATGATGCGTATTAAATGAATTTTTACATCTTTTGTCCTGTTTTTCAAATTCATCACATATCCTTCTAATTCGTGTATCCTTCATTTATTTTGTCAGATTTTAGGTTAATAGTTCAATGCCAGAGGAACAGTTAAGACAACTCCCATGTAATGTTGTCTGTCAGAATCAAAAAGATTTCTGCATGAATTGTATAAATTTTAGTTGAGTTAGAAGATGTGTTTTTTTAGAAAGTCATCCAACTGAAAGGTAATGGGGTGTTAGAGAATCCACTACATGTGTAAATTATGCATATGTTTAATTTAATTAGTGTCACTATCAGAAATTTGCAGTTCATACCTATATATAATTAATGCAGAATGGTCAAATTTCACTGTGTAAATATTTTACAGTTAGACTCATACATTCAGGAAGACAATACTTTGAAAATCAGTAAAAATAATGCTTTTGAGTACTTCTGGCTCCGACTTAAAACCTGTTTAAATCATTATAACCCTCTAGTATGCCTTTCGGCATATTTAACATTTGATAGGATCGTATCATGGTTTGGTTTGAAAGGGCCTTTAAGATCATATAGTTCCAACATCTGTGCCGGAAGCAGTGACACCTTGTACTAGATCAGGTTGCTCCTGCCCCACCCAACCTGCCTTTGATCAGTGTTACAGATGGGGCATATACAACCCAACAATTTAAGTTCTTGACTATGAGAGTGGTGAGGTGCTGGAACAGGCTGCCCAGAGAGGTTGTGGATGCCCCATCCCTAGAGGTGTTCAAGGCCAGATTGGATGGGGCCTTGGGCGGTCTGGTCGAGTATTAAACGTAGAGGTTGGTGGCCCTGCGTGTGGCAGGGGGGTTGGAGCTTGATGATCCTTGAGGTTCTTTCAACCTGGGCCATTCTGTGACTCTGTGAACCTTTTTTGTCTGTTCCATTGCTTAACTACCCTCATGGTACAAAACATTTATTTCTAATATCTAATATAAATCTGGCCTTTTTCAATTTGAAACCATTACCCCTAGTGCTATCATTACAGGCCTTGTTGAAAAGTCTTTCAGTAGCTTTCCTCTAAGCTTCCTTTAAGTATTGCAATCCTAGAGGTCATTATTGGAGTAGCATATATGGTATTGTACAGTGATAGTGTAGCATCCAATCACTTCTACCAAAGAGTGTGATGAGCACAAATGAAAATCTGCATGTATGGACATGCAGATAAGGGCCATTATGAAATACATTTCACAAGTGTTGAGTTTTAATATGATCAAAATGATTTAATAGAAACATATGCCTCTGCTTTGTTAAACTAAATGTGAATATTAAAACACAAACAGTACTGCCAATATAATATTCAAGTTAG
Source organism: Perdix hodgsoniae (assembly GCA_035772895.1). Classification (NCBI taxonomy): domain Eukaryota; kingdom Metazoa; phylum Chordata; class Aves; order Galliformes; family Phasianidae; genus Perdix; species Perdix hodgsoniae. The sequence continues at coordinate 4,254,060 of JAPSGF010000056.1, read as the reverse complement.
AGTAGTACTGTTTATTACGATGTTATTATTCAGGATGACAATCAAGTTTTAATATTTTATTTGATATTGTATGACGATTTCTGGTCATCCAATGTGAAATATTCAGGCACTGTGCACAAATTGTATAACGTTCAGCACTTCAATTTAAATAAAACAAATAAATTATAAAACTGTATTAGTAGAAATCACACATTAACACATTTCTGCTTGTATGAGATTTCACAAACTCTTCTGTCATTATCTGAAACATTATTATTATTACACAGATTTAAATCAGTGTGAACCATATTGTGCCTACTAATAGAGTAGAACATTTACATCTTTAGATATAAATTTTGTTGAGGAGATAACTATGTTCAATAGGGTTACTTTGATTTGAATTATCATTTTTCCTTTCTTCTTCTACCAGATAGAATTGAATTTTTTTTCTGCTTTCTACAATTTTTTAATAACAAACAATTTTAAAAAAGAAATATTTAGAGGATATATTAAAATAAGTTTACAGAGGTAATTTCTGAACTGCCATTAATTAATCAGTAAATGGTATATTTTGTTTTCAGTCTGGTATTCTATAAGTTGTTCTTTATAAGGCCAACCTTGCACTCTCATTGTTCTACTTCCAGCCAATGGAATGTTATGGGCTCTTGTTCTACGATATTACAGATTTTTCTTTTTTACCTTTAAAAGTAGCTCTGGCTAAGATGAACATATGACATTTTCTGTTTGAAGTCAGAGGTTAAAATTTGTATTTTAGAGATGCTGAATGCACACCAGCTGACCAACTGAAGCCCTTCGCATTAAGTTGGAGGTAGACTCCTTTTTGTCAGTAGTTCTTCTGAAGCCTTAACTCTTTTGTTCTTTTGGATCTATTGGACAAAGATATTTCTGTAGAATCATAGAATAATTTGAATTAGAAGGGGACTTCAAAGATCACCCAGTCCAACCTTCCTGCAATGAACAGAAACACCTGCAAGTAGATTGGGTTGCTCAGAACCCCATCCAGCCTGACCTTAAATGTCTCCAGGTGTGGACTATTCACCATCTCTGAGCAACTTGTTTCAGTGCTTCACTAACCTTATCCCCTCCCTTGACCTGCTGACCACACTCCTTTTGATGCAGCCCAGCATACAGTAGGCTTTCTGGACTGCACGGACATGTTGCTCACTCATGTTGCTTGCCATCCACAAGTACCCCAAAATCCTTTTTAGCAGGATATGCTGCTATGAGTTGAAAGTTGTCAACTTGATATGTTGTGGAATGAAAAGAGAAAAGAACAAAGTCACAACCAAATAAATATATAGATTGTGGAAATAATATTTAAAGGGACCTTACTAAAAGTAGATTTTAGTCTTCATAATAGAATTTCATGTTCTATATTTTCAGTAGACACATGTCCCTCTTTTATTGTCTTCCTTCAAGTGGCTGACTTCCAAAAAAGAATGGAAAATCACATACATCATTGTATTCAGCATGCTGTAGCTGGTTTTTGTACCAAGATGTCATCTGTTTCAGTTGCTGAAGTGTCTCATTCCTTCAAAAAACAGTTTACGGAACTTAGCTTCAGACTAATTTAGTCTCTTTGAGTTGCACTGACACTGCCCTGACATTCAACTGTGAAACATTACTTTGCATTTTAGATTTGTTTTGCGTGTAACGTGATGGAGCAATAGTTTTTGGTCAGATATCAACAAAGTATTGTAATGTAAACATGAGTTCCTACCTAGGGAGATAATTTTATATCCCACTTAAGTTTCATATTTTTCATTGTAGGAGGGGATTATATCATCCCACATGGCATTTATTAATGTCTTCTTTAGCTGTTTTTTCACAGAATCACAGAACCTCAGGATCACAGGGGTTGGAAGGAACCTCAAGAGATCAAGTCCAACCCCCTTGCTAAAGAAGGTACCCTAAAAAATGTTGCACAGGTAGGCATCCAGATGAGTCTGGAATATCACCATAGAAGGAGACTCCAAAACCCCTGGACAACTGGTTCCAGTGCTCTGTCACCCTTACTGTAAAGAAGTTTTCTGCTTGTTAGTACGGAACTTCCTATGTTCAAGTTTTAGGCAATTACTCAATGTCCTATCACTGCACACTAACAAGAAGACCCTGGTCCCACTTCCCTGCTTCCCACCTCCCTATAGATATTTATAAATATTTAAGAGACCCCCTCTCAGTCTTCTTTTCCCCAAGCTGAACAGATCCAGGTTATTCCACCTTTCCTCATACAGGAGATGCTCTAAGCCATTTATCACCTATGTAGGAAAATAAATTCAGGAATCTTCTTTTTTTTTTTGTTCCCCGGTTTGTTTGATGGTTTTCTTCTTCCCTGGTTGATTGCTCTAGTTGTATGCTGACTTTACTTCAGGGTCCTGTAGACCAACTCTCAGGGGTATAGTGTACAAGCTATCCACTGAAAGAGCTATTATGACATCTATGCTTGCAAGTCACAAACTCATTAGAATGATCATTTAGGATCATATTTTTCTAAAGGAAGTAAGATGTGTTTATAAGGGATACTTTCAGAAGTATTGCTACAGTTACTGTGTTTTTGAAAGGACTGGAAGCTGATGTGATATTTGCATCCAAACCGCAGGAAGGTTATGCTACTCCCTGTTACAAATTGAAAAGAAACCATTGCATTCATGTATTTGTGCAATAAGCATCAAAACTAATCCTGATATCCTTCTTTTCTATTGGTTGCTGTTGTTATTTTGTTTTGGTTGGTTGGTTCTGTTTTCTGCTTGATTAATCTCAAAGATAAACTTTTCTTGCTGATATTTAATAGGTGTTTGGTGTCTCCTAAGATAATGGATTAGCCTCTCACTTGGAGCATTCTTCTCTGTTTTTCAGTATTGTCATAAAGCATGAAGGCAACTAATTATGCTTGTCGTGTTTTTTTCTCAAACTTACTTGGAAGTGACCAGTGGATATGCTTTTGTTAAGAATGAGTACAGGCAAGTGTAAAAGCAGCACTGTTTCCTTATGGAGCTGTGTTAGAATGTATACCCATGGTCATAATTTCCATTCACTAGAATACAATGCGCTAACAAAAGCACTTAATAAAATTGAACTGTTGCAATCTCAAAAGTGAACTGTACAAGCAAGAAAAAGATTGACTTTCTTTCTATCAAAGGCCATTCCTTGAAAATGAACCAAAAATCTCTGAGCACATAGTACCTGAATTACATTACTGATGCCACTTTTTATGTATTGATGCTCAGTTAAGAGCCAAGGGGGGTCTAAGTAACTTAATTTTGATGGTCTCTATTGTCTTGCTTACAGCATTCAGAATGTGCTAGTCTTCTGATCTCCTTTCCAGCAGAGCCTCACAGGAGATATACGTGTACCACATCAAACCTCTTAGCAGCGTTTGGTCCTAAGTATCTTCTAATTGTCTTTTATTCCCAGTACCACACCTTTTTTTTTTCTTTCTTTCTCATTCCAAACATTTTGAACAATATATCCAGGTTTGTCACAAAGACTTCAGGACTGCAATCCATCTGTAATTGAAGGAGTGAAACAAAATAAGGAATCTGAAGTTTCTGTTTAAAGTTTTGTGTTAAACGAAGATAGAACTAATTCTCATAGCATTACAAAAATAACAGCTTTCAAGACTAGAATGAAACCACCCATCTGTATTGTCTTCAAGCGGACTGATAAGAATTGACCTATGCAGTTCAGGGTGACTGATTCATTTCTACCAGTCTCCCAGGCAAGTCAGCAGCACATTCTGATCTTCAGTGTCAAACGCTACTGATAGGTTTAATGAGGTAAGCATGGATATGTTCCTCTTAGCTGTGCCAGGGAGGAAATAGTACATAAGCAAGACTAATGCTCTCTGAAGGCTGTTAAGAAATATGAAAGCCCAACTGCATAGACTTATGTAATTGGCAGAGAATTCAAATTCTGTAGAAGAATATTTTGGCTTTTTGTGTTGTTTTATTGTTGCTGTTTTCTATCAGTGGTGGTCTATTTTCTGTTCTTGTTTTTTTGTTTGTTTGTTTTTTTATTATTTTATATGATCATTTCTTCCAAGCATAAAAGGCCATAATGCATAGTTGCTGTAGAGAACATTCAGGCTAGAAGATTTTTTCAGTCTAGGCATTAATACTATATATTACATGTTAATTTAAAAAATGTTCTTGTTTATGGCAATTTGAACAAACTAGAATTTGAAATGAACTCTGGAGATCATTTGGTCCAACTCTTTTACAGCCATATTCTCAGAACAAGGCCTACTTGAAAGTATGCTGGGCTGCTTCTGGTTTTGTCCAGCTGGGCTCTGATTGTCCTCAAGGGTGGAAATTCTACATCAAGTTTGAACAACCTGTTTAGTGGCTCTATTCATGATGAAACATTTTACTTTCTTCTCTCTAGTTAAAATTTCCCTTATTGATGTTTGGAACCAGTTCCTCTTGTCTTTTTGTAGTGCATTTCATGAAAGAATTTGACTCATTTCTACTGTGTCCTTATGCTGGATAACTGAAGACAGCAATAAGATTCCTTTTAAGCCTCCTCTTCTTAAGGCTGAAGTGAATTTTACAGCCTCTCCTGATATGTCACGTGCTCAGGCGTTCTCTTTATGGATATGATAGTTGCTCTGAAAGTAGTGTCTCCTATTTTGTAATGTTGGCCCATAATGTCAGATACAGATGTTGATGGTATGGCAGTAGAGGCCGAACCTTCTCACCAATATTCTGTTACATTTTTTACCATACAACAGATGGCAGCATAAGTCTGACAGAGTGGACTCTGATATTGGAAGGGCATATGAAGCAAAGGGGTGAATTCAATTCCTCCATGTTGAGAAAAATTGTAGCCATTAGCATTCCTTGAAGTTTTCTGAATGTGGATGAAGATCAGGCAGTGAATGAGAGCACAGTGAGGTGGTAAGTGGTGCACTTCTGCAGTAGTGACAGAGACAGTGGGTCTCTTCTGCTGGTGCAGATTTTTACAAGCACAGCATGCAGGCTCTTGTTCATTGCAGGTGAAAATGCATAGCTAATGGTGATAACTATGTTGAAAAACAGTGTTTTGTAGCTAATAATTTTCTCTATCAAATATTGTTATTGTTCTCTTTGTCTCTCTTGTAGTTTCCACAGAAATAAATAGGAGGCATTACTTTCAGAGTGACATACGTATATATAAGTGCATTCAGAGAGGATTTTTCATGCACTTAATCTCACAACAACCTCAATATTAAATTGATGTCCCTTGTATAGAATCGATCTGAGTTGTAAGTTTCAAGACCAGTTGTAACGTGAAAAAAAAAAGATGATAAAATGGATCACATGTCTCTGGAAGATTCTTTTTTTTTTTTTTTTTTTTTGTATACAAAGTGTTCATTTTCTACTCACTTTTTAAAGGTCTATATTATATAACTGCACATATTCCAAATTTTTTAGTCATATCCTTAAATTAACATTTTACCACATAGACTGTCATCTCGAAGTATTATAACCCAGCTGAATAGATGTTTATACTTCAGTAGTTTGCAAGTTCAAGATGATGTTTCTACAGTAAGAGTACCAGTTAATTATCTATACCTAATTCTCCCAAGAGAATGAAAGCATGAAGTTAACAAAATAGGTAATAAAACAGTGCATATTCAAGGATTGAGAAGATGATTGACTCTGATTTTGTTTCACTGGCTTATTTATACGATCGCTTTTTTTAGAAAAGAATTTTAAATAATCCTCTGTGGATGCCACATCGCTGGAGGTGGTCAAGGCCAGATTAGATGGGGCCCTGGGCAGCCTGACCTAGTGTATGGACACTGCCAGTGGCTCGGGTTTGGAACAAGGTGGTCTTTAAGGTCTCTTCCAACCCAAGCCATTCTGTGATTCTATGGAAAATAATTTTAAAAAACTGGAATAGTTTTCTGCTGTTACATTGTCTCCAAACCTGCCTATAAATATTGTTAAATGAATATTTCTCACATTTATGAATGTATTACTATTGTCCATGTGCTAAGTGACTTACTATCTAAGTAGATTTTTTTCTTTGATAGGACATTTATATGCGTGAAGTCAGAAAAAAAATGGATTATTCCATTAATTGTGAATTCTGCTACTTTTAGTACTTTGATGTAGTAATCTTTATAAGTTATTTGTTTTGCTTTCTGTGGAAAAGCATAAACTTAAGTTACTCTATAGTTCTAATTTCAACTTGCTATTTCATACTACTTCAAATTGCAGTCATGCAGATAAACCTATTTTTGAAAGCTTTAGGATGGTGTCTATCCTACACTGAGATCTTGTAAAAATTGTAAAGCAGGAAACAGTAAGTTTCATAGAGCTAGAAAAACAATCAGAGGCTAGCAGAGAAGATTTTTTTTTCCTACCATAGTAAACTTTCTGTTTTCAAATTCTGTAATTAACATAACTGGCATAACAGTGGTAGAGATTTAGTAAAGCCTATAAAAGATTAATTCTGATTCCTACATGTTTTACTATTTGGGAAGCTGCCATAGCTCATACAGTTCGCTATAACATTTACTATTTATTTGGTATGACATAACTGACTTATTCTTAAATATTAAATGTCATTGTAATCATATGTAATTGGGATTTATTTTTCCTCACCCAGCCACATAAGAAATATAACTGGTTGGCACTTTGCCAATAGTTAAGTCCTTGTCTTGAATCTGTTTTTCTCTGTGCTGACGATTTTACAACATTCATTAGAAATGCCCCAGAATGACAGTCCACAGAACTTCTGTTATGAAGCAATGCCTGCTGTGTCCATTCAGTAGGGAATATGAAACATATGGTTTCATGTGATATCACATCATCTTATATTTATTGTCTCCGGTTTTAAGATATAGGGTGGTACCCTCATTATTTCTAATCAAAATATAGAAGTATTTTACAGGGAATAAACAGCTACTAGAATTCTTTGAATATATGAGGTCAGGACTTTCTCCCTGTCTAATAGTTTTCACAGTGAGCACCATTACTTGTGAATTTTTATATTAATTATTTTATATTAAAAGTGTATTAAAATAAAGTGTGATAGTATTTTCTACTTTGTTTTTGTGTACAGCAGGCAGATTTCAGAAACTTACAAGTCTCTGCAAATCTTTCACATACCAGAACACCTTTAAAATTGGAACCTATTTCATTTACAGTTTTCCCCTGTATGTTGTGGTATACATAACAGTACTCCATCCCAAGTATAAGTTTTTCCCCTTCTTATCTGAGTAGTTCATTAAGGTATTCTGAGTTACCTAAAGTGAATGAGCATCAGAGTAAGCATTTTGTAATACAAGACTATCTGGGGCACTCTTCAGATTACTTACTTCAGCCGATCACTTCTAAGGGATCATAAGGTAGGCAGTTTAAAAATTGGAATTTCTTATACTTGAAAGAAATGCTCAAATTATGCTTTAAAAAAAAAAGTCACTGAAAGCTGTTCATTATGACTGAAATTTCTGATTTATAAAATCTAATAGCATAACAAGCATGGAGATGAAACTTTGTACAACAATCTGTCAATATCAAGTGTTACAGAGCCTCAGTGATGATTTTATTCATCCTGTTTCTTTTGAAGGCATGATATGCTTGCTGTCTGTACTGATGAGAACATTGTACAAATCACTGAGTCAGAAAGAGTCAACCATACCATATAACGTTACAGTTAGTATTTCTTTTGGGATGAACATATAGTGATGGGAAGAAAGTGTTGGAAGTAAAGAAATTGTCAGATACAGGTAAACCTGAGAATGTTGTTTGCTTTCTTCGTGTTGCCTTTCAGTTTCTTCCTGAAGGTAGCCGGGAATACCAGGATTAATGGTCAAATTTATGGGCAACCTGTGCCCATTTCTGCTTGTCCTGATGCTACATCATTTATCTGCCCCTTCATGTTAACTCTTGGCCTAAGCGCAATTACAGAGGAGAATCTCGCACACGGAGCCTTCTTTCAGGAAGCCAAGCTGCTTTCTCTCATCAGATTGTTTGTTTCCCTAGTGGCTCTTCACTGCATTTGTTCCAATTTGTCATTTTTAGGACAAGGGTGACCAGAATCATTCATGGTATTCTAGAGACCTCCAGATCTCTGCTCTAAGTACATTGCCTGATATAACAGAGGTTGTACTTCTGTCTTTCATAGCTGTGTCCTACTGGTGACCCTATGACCAGGCCATATGTCATGGTTGGACTTGATGATCTTTAAGGTCTTTTCCAACCTGAGTGATTCTATGATTCATTTGAAAATTAAGAATTTCAGGTCAGCTTCACAGATATGAAAACATTTTATCTTATTCATAAACAGATACTAGAAATTGCTTTGGAGGAAAAGATAGGGAACATAGAGTGAGTTGTACTTGCTCATACAATTCTGAAAAGTATTTCCAGGCTTTTTTTTTTTTCTTTTACCTTGAATTATAGAATAGATGAAAAATATAGCAGGAAATCTATCTGAAATTTGAACTGTATTTGTTACCTTTTATTTTTTTGCATGGATTTTTTTTTTCTGTGTTAATGCAGTATATGTCCTCTTTACAGCCATGTCATTTACTTTATGATTTTCCAGTATGTATTGGAAATTGCTTGCAGAATGTTATTTCAGTAGAAACATGTAGACATGATGCTAAAAGAATCATAATTTCCTTTCTTAAATGAAGCACAGACTGCTTCACCTTCTTTGCCTTTTACTGAGATGCTTGTATTCTAAATTTTGAATGGAGGTGAATTTAGGTTTCTTTTATCTAAGTACAAATTTGGTAAATGTAGCACTATTGATATATAATATCAATATATATATGATCATATAGTCAAAAGAGCTTGCTTTCAGTGTACACATAAGAATTAGTGAATAAATACAGTAATTGCTCAAAAGTTAATTTTAGATGCTTGCATCTGTGTATTTTTTTCAGAAACTTACAAAGTTTTTATGGAAAATTTCTATAAGAACATAAAATAATAGAAAATAATATACTCATAATAATAGAAAATAATATACTCAATATAAGGCAGATTTTAAATATTACTAAAACTTAATAAGGAAAAAAAAAAAAAGAAAAATGAAGTCTGAAAAATGCACCAAAATGTAGTACCTATTTTAGTTAGCTCTTGGTTTTTATGATGAATTTTCTCTTATCCATATTATATTACGGAGTTGATGCCACTAGTCTTCAAGGATCTGATCGATGGTATAACATTTAATAATACCTACAAAATGGTCTTTCTATAATTTGAGTAGATTTAAAAGCCATTATAATTTTGTTTAAAAATAGTACCATTAGGCTTGGAGTAATCAGTTTAGCAAATAAATTAATGATGGAGCACGTACTATGAAATATTGTGATATGTCAGCACTTTTGAACAAAGATGGAAGTTCCGTGTGGTTCAGTACTTTGTAGGAACTGATGTTGCCATTAGCTGTTTATTTTGTGAGCACTGATGTTCATTATTTGATTGAAGCTTCATGTCCAATATGAAGGAAAGTCTTAAACTTTATGTTAAGATGCTGTCTTCTCACACTCCTCATTTAAAAATGGATGAAAAGAAAGAAATCGCTGAATAAAAACAAAAGTGGTTTGATTTTTATTTTTTTCCATTTATAAGTAACACTGAGAGACAACCCATTTCTCCTGAATTTTTTTGTTCATCCTATAAACAGTAGGAAAATCAAATTTAATTTAATTTACATCATTTACCCAAATCTTAACAACTCTTGATTAATAATAATGCACATGCCAGCAGAGGTACATCTGCTGATAATCTGAACATGAAAGCAATGGATGTTACGACTCTAAGATGTTTCCTGAGGGATCAAGCAATCTTCCACACTTTTCTTAAGACTGACCTATCACCTTGAAAAGCAGTCATGAAGGACAGCTGCAAATGAAAGACCACTGTCAGGTCAACCTGTCACCATGCTGACAGGTCTCTGATATAAAACCCAATTTACTGTTTAAGAAGCACATCCATTATCCTTCTGATTTTAAAATAGAACATACATCAGCAAAATGATAAAAGAAAGTACTTAAGAATTATGAAAGTCAAGGACTATTTCATATCAAAGAGTCACAACCTTTTTTGCATATTACTGATTAAAATTACAGTGAATGTTAATACTCATCTGAGTCTTCTTTTCTTCCAGAAAGTTGAGTTTGCATCAGTTGAACTTCTGCATCTATTAATTTTTGATTTGGGTTAACCATACATTATCCAATATCACTCCTTATGGGGGTTGAAGGATGTCTTGGAAGTGTGAGTATTTTGGGGCAAACTGATGTGTCACTTTGGAGAAAAAAAAAATCTGTCTTTTTCAACATAATTTAAAAAAAAAAAAAAACCAAAAAAAAAAAACAGAACCACCAACAATCTTTATTTTTCCTATCCTCATTTTTAAATTACATTTCCATTTGTAATTTGAAATACAGTAAAATTCTTAATATCCCTGTGTAAAGAGGATCTGTAGACTGTTAATACATTTTCAGTCCTTGAAAATAGAAAATTCAAGGCATACTTACTGGGCAGCAAAAAGGGAAAGGATATTAAAACTTTTTACTTGATGACTTTAATGGATTTAAATGGATATACTGAAATAGTAGAAGTAAAGCACTGATTATATTACTGAAATGTCCACCAAGGCTGATGGAGAAGTTAGATTATGGATTTCTAATATTAAAGCAGCTTTCACTGTTTGAAGTAGATTCCAGTGTCATCTTACTTGGGAATTTTTAAAACTACTGTTTTAATTTATGCCCAGACTTGATCATACCTCTTTTCCTGTCTTGTTGCATTTTGTTTGTTTGCTTTTCATTGATAGATAGCTGAAGAGTTAGGGGCTTACTGTATGTTTAATTCTGCAGAACTGTGTATAACATTAATGAAGTATAGTTTTTAACCTTAAGAAGTCCTCAGGATAAGTGCTTTACTAGTTTCATACTGTTCATGTGTTTTTGTTACTTTTTTGATGAGTTTGTCCTGACTGTGTGCAAATAATATGCATTTATTTAAACTGGTAGGCATGTAAATTCCAGAAGGGTCTTAAATTTTCTCTGTATTTTGTTTCACTTTCATTTTTACTAGTAAACATTTTAAAATTAATCTCTGCACCGTGTGTTATGTTGCTTTTGTCTTGAGACCTGAGATTGATTAGTGGCAGTAATCAAGTTTTCAAAGTTGAAATATATTTAATTAATTTAATTTCTAAAGTGCAGGAGGTCTTCATATGGAGCAATTTATAAATGCACAAAAGTTTTGTAATTTCAGCCAACTGACTCAAAAATCCTTATCTTTTTTGTTGTTGTTTTTTGGCATTTGTTTGATATTATGGTCTATAAAACATTTAGTGTTTCCCTGTTTCTATAAAGACAGTAAAATACTTTCCAATTTAATTTATTTTGTGTCAACAAAGTACGTGTATAATTGAAATAGAATTAGAAATATGCCAAGCTATGTGGTCTATATGTATACACTGGATTATTCTTCAATTTATTATAAGTGCATCAGTCTTTGTATGGGCATTGAAGCAACTGCCACATCGGCTTATTTACAAAATGCACATCTGCAGATTCAGGGTTTTCTTTGAAAGACAACTGCCTCCTTGGCAACATACATGGAACATCTCTGAAAAGTCAGAGCCTTGTGCTTGCACCTAATTTCTCTAATAGGAAGCAGACCTATATAATTAGCCTTTTCTTTTTAATAACCACACTCTAATGATAGTGAACGTAATTTTAGTACACAAGTCGCCCAAACAACACTTTACTGTAGTTAGTAGGTATCATGAAGTTTATACATTTGTTGTGCATGCTCTAAATAATCATTTAGTTAATAGACAAGAACTATTTGTTTGGAATTCTGGTTAAACATCTGGAAGACTAATACAAAGAAAAATGTTCCAAGTCATATGCTAATTGAGATTTAATTAATTAAGATAAATAGTGAGAAACTTTAATTAGTTTGATTTTTCTACCATTGTATCGCTAGAAGAATAAGTAAAACATCTGTAATGGTATTTTAAATTCTAAATTGCTCATTAGTATTCATTTTTAGTTCTAATTAACTATTGCTTTTATGTGAAAGTTTCTATTCTTGTGACATAATGTGTTAATCTAAAACTACATTTATAGCAGGAAGGTAATGCGAAAGTATAATAGTGCTTGTGTGATATTTCAGTATCCAATCTGTATTTTAGTATTTGAGTTGATGTTTCTACAAAGATATGAAGATAAAGTAGAGACAGTTTCTTTGGTAAGATGCATCCACCATAAATATTTCCTCTCAATATATGATTTATAAAGTAGTGTAGAAGTGGTAACATAGCTGCTCAGTAAAAATAGGCAGTGAGCTTTCACTTTCTTCCTGCTGAGTATCTCCTGTGGCCAGAGATGTCAGTAATCTGAGGAAAGCCCAACCAGGAAGCTAGGAAGGGGAAGTGATCACATTTGGTAGATCTCTATGTTGCTTGGGTTGAGTTTAAGTAGTAAAAGGGTAAGGAAAGGAAATTCTAGATACAAAGGTTAGAATTCTAAGATTAGAAGCTCTAAGTTACAGAGGTTACATGATCTGATAGTAATATGACAAGGGGGGAATGGCCTTAAGCTAAAAGAGGGGAGATGTAGGTTAGATGTTAGGATGAAATCCTTTACTCAGAGGGTAGTGAGGCACTGGAACAGGCTGCCCAGAGGGGTTGGGGATGCCCCATCTCAGGAGGTATCCAAAGCCAGGTTGGATGGCATTATAACTAGATGATCTTAATGGTCTTTTATAACCTTAATGATATTCTCAGTGTCATTAATCAGAAGTAAGAAGAATTACTCTGTGGACATTATTTTCATTTATTTTGTATCTCCCACAGTCATTTTTGTGGATAAATTATTAAAACATGTTTTAGCTTTTTATATCAGCAAAATATCATTTTACCCCAATATTACTAACTGTCTTGGTTTCAGCTGAGACAGTGTTAGTAGCATGCAAATATTTTGGCTGTTGAGTGATGGAAGCACACCCAGGTTAAGTCACTTAGCAAGGAAGCACCCACACCTTAGTGACAGAGCAGCAGGTGGTGGAGTGGAGGACATGAGTTAGTCACTGCTTGGGGCTTTGGGGGTGGTGAGTAATTGCTTTGCAGTTTATGTACATGTTTTAAACACACATTTTTGCTTCTATTTTCTTTTCCTGACTTAGAAAATAGTTATTATCTCAACCTATGAGTTCTATTTCCAATTCTTTCATCTCACTTGGGAGCGCAGGGGGTGGGGTGAGTGAATAGTTTTGTGATGCTAAGCTGCTGCTGGGTTACGCCACAACACTAGCATGTCATTTGAAGTTCTTTTTTTTCTGTGAGTGAAAATAGTGTTTAGTCTTTATTGTTATGTAAGAGTATGGTATTTTGTTATTTATTGTATTTTGTTGATTTGCTACTTTGCTTTGTCTAATCCAGTTTATAAACTGACAAGCTAGATAATTACAGGTTATTCTATGTTACTTATTGCTGGTTGGAGGGCTTAAGTCAACATTCTGTGGAAGCTGTTCTGTGAAGTACATCATCTTGCATCACATTTGGTTCCCGTACTATTTTCTTACTTTAAAAAAAAATGAAAAAAATAAAGTTTAATCTTCAAAAAATAATAGGGAATTTGTTCTCATGTATATAACGTGCTAAGAAATGTTTCCTATTTGAATGATATTCATTACTGTAGCAGTATATAAAATTCCTTTCTGTACGTGAAAGTTACATATTTGGAGATTCTCATATGTTCACATAATGCACAGGGAACTATTGAAATTATGGGGTTTTCAGAATACTGTTCATTATTATGAATGTAAATTTTGCTTGTGTTTTTGTTGTTTTTTTTTTTTTTAATAGAGGCAGTTTAGGACTTGATATTTCAAAAGAAATGCAACAAGAAGTTATGAAATATCATCTTTGATTTTTACAAACATTGATTGTGATTAGGCTAATAATATCTTAAGTATACTTTAATCCTCTTTAAGTCTTTTTACTATTGCAGAATCTAGTTTCTGACAGTAGTCTTTTTATTATGTCTATTGTATTTGCTTCCTGTGTGTCTTTAAGGTTTCTAAGAGGGGCAACAGTGAATCTTCCAAAGTATCATTTGCTGAGATTTTTAAAAGATATGCTCTTACCAGTCATCACAATTACTTTCTGCATTCTGTTATTATTAATTAGAAGTATTGTTGCTTGATAAATACAAAAGTACATATCTATTTAACTTTCTAGATAACTCAATCTGAAAACTTGGATTGATTATTTGAGATAGAATGCTATTAAGGGAATAGGGATGTTATGTCTGGGGAAATGGCCTCAAATTGCACCATGGTAAGTTTAGGCTGGATATCAGGAAAAACTTCTTTACAGAAAGGGTTGCTTTTGCTGCAATAGGCTCCCCAGGTGGTTGAGTCACCATCCCTGGATGTGTTTAAAAACAGTTTGGATGTGATGCTCAGGAGCATGATTTAGTGGAGGGTTGTTAGAGTTCAGGTACTATGGTTAGGTTGTGATTGGATTTGGTGCTCTTTAAGGTCGTTTTCAACCTGAGCAGTTCTATGATTCTATTCTATAAATATTTCAATCAGTAAAATCTAAAAACAAACAAAAAAAGCAGCAGCAGGTAAATAGTCTTTTTATTGTTGAAGTACTTCATTGTATTGAAAACATTATGATATAAAACTCCTATCAAAGTTTTCATTCTCTCTGCAAGTCTACATCTGAGGAAATCTGTTTGGTGAAATAAGACAGTTATGAAGCATTTTGCTTTTTTCCTTTTCAAGAAATAATGCCTCAGCTGGGATAGAAGCTATCATTTAACTACAGTCATGTCAGATGGTCCTAACCTTTTAAAAAGCAACTTATTCATTTTGAATTGTTTCAGCTACATTCAAAATATCAATACAGACACATAGTTACCGTAAAAACGCTGTATATTCTGAAGAAAAATAAATATGTGATCTGGTGTTAGCTTTTGCCTGAGAGCAGAAAGAATGATTGATGATGAATTAGTCATTTACTTATGGCTCATCTGAGTTTTACTTGTGATCTTGTCAATCTTAACAGAGCTATGAA
This sequence comes from Perdix hodgsoniae, assembly GCA_035772895.1. NCBI lineage: Eukaryota > Metazoa > Chordata > Aves > Galliformes > Phasianidae > Perdix > Perdix hodgsoniae. Next base: position 4,239,012 of record JAPSGF010000056.1, on the reverse strand, counting down.
TTTTGGTGAGACTGGTGACACACGACCTGATAAGCTACTAAATATTGAAGCTCTTAAATAATAAAATGCTTTGTATTTCCTTGTGTCAGCAAATTTTTCAAAGTGATACCTTCTTTTTGTTTGCTTCAGTCCTACTGTGCTGTTTACATGGCTCTAACGTGTTAATTTTTACAAGAACTTTAAGTAAACTAGAAAGTGCATTATTAAATATACTTAGTCATATTTCCTCCTTTTATGTTGTGATAAGCTGCAGCGCTTATTTTATTCTGTCATTCATCGGTGTTATTACTTGCTGTGAGTTGACAGTTAAACTGTCAAGTACTGTATTACTGAAAATGAATTCCTTCATATGTTAGCAGGTCTGATACCTAAATAATAGCTATAGATCACCTTTCTTCCTTGTTGTCTTCACTTCTCAATTGCCCAACTATCTTTTCTTTCAGAGATGGTAGAATTGATATCTATTAAATTCGTTTGAGAGTCGTTCTCAATTTGTGTTTAACTTTGTAACTGCTGTCTCTATTTCAGACCTAAGAAGGGCTCTTGTTTTGATTTTTCCAGTTATATCTTATTAGATGAATTAGTATATTAAGTCCATCTACAAACCTTACCGCTAGATTCTGTGTCAACACTTCAAGTCCTTCTGTATGTTGTTAGTTAAGTAAATAGAGTTGGTAAAAAAAAAAAAAAAAAAGTTGTGTGTTAAGGGAAAAAAGTAATTTACTACCAATCTAGGTAACTTTACAACTGTGATTTAATGCATAATCTTGAATCAGTAGATTTTTTTCAAAAGTGGTGAATTTTCACTATTTATAGAAAGGCATGCTTTGATTTTGGTTGAGAAACTTCAGAATTGTAGGTGTCCTGAATGTGGAAATGAACAGGAACTCTACCTGAATAACAGTAAGATACAATTAGATCTTAAATGTAGCTGCATTTTTTCCTCAATGTTGTTCATGTTATATGCTGTAGCACTGTTGTTTTTTTTAGTGTGTGTGTGTCATAATACTCATCTTTTCTTTACTGTGTCAGCAGGCATTGAATTTCCAGTTGATCCCATTCCTTTTCAAGATACAGATTATCATCTTTTCAGTTTCTTTTATTGACTGAAATCTTAAGTATGACATCTCAGTTTTCTGTAATATGTTATTATTCTATCATTTATTCATATTTATTAGCTTTGGCTACTACATGTCTTTTAGCCTTGGAAATACCATTAACTGGGGCCTTGTTTTGTATGTGTGGCAAGTTTGTTTGGTTTAGGATCAATTAATTTTGGACAGTATAAAGCACAAATAACCTTTCATTTTGATTTGCCCATAAAATTTTGAGCTAATTATCTGTCTTGGAATTTTTTTTAGTAGCTTTATAGAAAAAAAACATCATTAAAAATATACTGTGTAGAGCATTGTCTTCTTAGGTCCAGCTTAGTTTTGTCTGTCTGTTTTTTAGTTCATTGATAAATTTCAGGTATACATTCTTCAGGAAATACTATTTTATGCATATATCCTGGAATTCAAGATAGTGATATGTAATTTGAAAGCTTAAGATTTCCATGGACATATAGTATTGTCATAGTTTTGTAATTTTTGGTTATCAGTATTCCACATCATAACATCATATGGGAGTTACAGTATTAATGCTTCAGTATGTCAGTCTTGCATGCTATTTCAGGTCTGATTGGAGTAAAAGAGGTATGCAGTAATTAAAAAAAGAATTCATCTGTATCTAAAATTACATAAGTATATAGGACAGTAAGGTGAGCAAACTGATGAAGTGGCACTTTAAGTCCTTATTGTCTTATATGGAAAGAAACCAAGGAAACTGCAATTGAAGAGTTCGTCAGTATATCTAAGTGAATGTGACTACATTAAAGAGAATCTGGCTCTCAGTCCTCTTTTCAAAATAGGAAAAAAAAAAAAAAAGAATTGAAACAAACAATGGTTGAAGTGGATGCTCGCCAGTCTAAATCTAATAAGTGAGAATGGAGTTATAATATTTCAGGAATTATTTTTTTTTGTTTAATTTTTTTTTTTTTTTGCAGTATCACAGTAGCACTGAATCAAAAACAAAATCAAGAGTTTTAGAATAAGAGAAAGGCCTTTGAAGTTAAGAAAAGTTAATCTAGCTCTACTTCATTATATGCCTATTACATCATGATGTCAAGTTGTTATCAACTCCTACCCAAATTGTATTCCAAAAGATGAAAAGTAGAACTCGTGGTTCATTAACCTTATACACTTCAAAATAAAATTCAACAGTTTCACCTAAGAAGAGGCTTCTGAGAACGTCCAAGGCAAAGAGTGATTAAATAGGTTTAAAACTATTTCAGTCACAAGTATATGAAGAAAAAAGAAAGCAAAGGACATGATTTTGAATGTCACTACATATGAGTTTCAATATCAGAAATAGCTTTATTCAATTCATAGAAATGGTAATAGGAAGTCACAAATTAGAAAGGCTGAAGTTTTTTGCTTATTTTGTCTATTTTTCCAAGAAAAAGATGCAAATGAGCAGTAAGTTGAGGTGGTTATGCATATAGACTCAAAGCACTTGAAAAATGTGTGTGACCATAGAAAAAGTTATTTATTAATCCTGCATTTGTAAATATGAAATCATTTCAAGGAAAAATATGTGAAATTAATAGCATTACAGCCTATGAAAAACATGCCTAAATTTCAACAGTTACTAAGTCACTGTCAGTATCTGTGAAGACAATCTGTGAGACCTTCTTATTATATGCATACTACCATTTTGCATCCTGATATGAGACAGAATTTGTTCTCTTTCACCAAGCAAAATTTTATCTCTACTAGAGGGATTTTTTTTACATATATGCAGTGCTTTTAAGTAGGGCTATTAAAACCTTTTCAACAGCATACAATTGGAATTAAATAACTATTTCTTTTTCTAACAAGCATCTTCTAGTGAAGCAAGGATTTGAATTTAGGATCAAATCATTGATTTTCTTTTTTTGTAATGGAACAAATACCTTCGCAGGTTAATTCATAAGTTCATCACAAGGTCGACAATGAAAGAAAGAAAATAACTGCTTTACAGAGGAAGAGTATTGAATCATCTAACCAATAGTCTTTTCTTAGAATCATGGAATTGTTCGGGTTGGAAAAGACCTTAAAGATCACCAAGTCCAATCACAACCAAACTGTACTACCCAAACTCTAACAACCCTCCACTAAATCATGCCCCTGAGCATCACGTCCAAACTGTTTTTAAACACATTCAGAGATAGTGACTCAACCACCTCCCTGGGGAGCCTATTGCAGTGCTTTGCTACCCTTTCTGTAAAGAAGTGTTTCCTGATATCCAACCTAAACTTACCGTGGTGCAATTTGAGGCCATTTCCCCAGACTATCTTAATAGTATTCTATCTCAAATCATCAATCCTAGTTTTCAGATTGAGTTCTCTAGAAAGTTAAATGTATGTGTATTTTTGTATTTATCTTGCTCCTATTTTTTTTCTGGTAATATTTCACACAATCATTTGTAATAGATTTCAATCTGAAAGAACGGAATAAATAAGTGGAAAAATAGTCACACAGATGAAACTTTATGCTCAAACCTGATATTGGCAATTTATATATACATTCATATACACACAGAATGGTTGGATTTGTATGTATAAGTTTTCTATGTTTGTCTCTAATGATAACAAAGGAATAAGTAGTGAAGTGCTAGACTGGCTTTAAATTAACTAGGTAGAAAGCACAAAGATATCTGCAAGTATCAGAAGAAAAAAATGTAACAGTGGTAGAAGTCCTGCATAGAATATACATGTGTAGGTTAGAGTGCAGGTTCTAAGATATTAAGGTTCTTAAAAACAGAATCTTTTTTAAGTACGCTTTTTCGTACTCTATTCTTTAATGTGGTTCTTCAGTAAGTAAACATAGAGCTGTAAGACAGTCAAGCTCTGGAAGCACCAAACGATGCTTTTTACTCAGTATGGAGTAAATGATGAAAGGTAATGCCTCTTTCCTCTTCCTGTTTCCTTTGCTTTTGTTTTTAATATTCCTATTCCATCTCTTCTCGTGCAGCCAGGACAAATTCAGAGTTGACAGTACACATCTATGTCAAGCTCTTTAGTTGGCATCAGAAGTGTAGTCACTTACTGTCCCCTTTTCACATAGCAGAGCCATCTAAAGAAATAGCTGTTTCATTATTGGGTTGTTGGTTTTAGTAAAACTAAATCAGGAGATACTATGAGTGCTTCCAATGTGTATTTCCTGCTAGTAGATTATCAGTTCAGTGGGGAAAGGCTACATCAGTTACGTACCTGAATTATGGAGACTGTGTCCATAGCTTTAGTGTTCATTTGACAGATCTGCTTAAGTAACATTGTAGATAGTTTGATGTCAAACATAGCCTTGTTGAAAAGATTCATAAACACTCCATTAGCAATGAAGTCAGTATAAGTATTCTTCCTACGGTTTGTTTCTGCCTTGCCTCAGCTCTTGAATCACTTTAGGTTTGTTGCAAAATGTCCTCATCTAGGCTGAAAGTACCTCCAAGGTAGAATGGTTTCTTGCTTCTTTGTGAAACCCTACACAAAACTGTGTAGGAAAGACTGACCTAATATGGAGCTATAAATAAGATGGAGGGAATTGCTTATAAAATTTTAAGCATAGGCTGCTGTGCTGCTGCTGCAGAAAGAAATGGCTGAAAGTTGTGAAGTAAAATTACATTCACATGGAATTTAGAGGTTACAGAGGTGAAGTTGTAGCATTAATATGTTTTGTGTTTAAAGTAGAATTCGTCATTCTCACTTTCATAGTTTTGTGGATCTGGGCCTGTGGTCCTTACAAAATAATTATGCCATGATGTTCACATTAAGCAGTTGACTATATTAATTTCCTGTTTCGCAGAGGAAAGGAGCTAGCAAAATAGTTTAACTTCTGAAATCCTTACAGTTCCAGGTACTGGGATGTAACAGCTAATACAAAGCATTCAGTTGTCAAACACCATAGGATCTTTGAATGGTTTGAGTTAGAAGGGATGTTAAAGATCATTTAGTTCCAACCCCTTGCTGTGGGAGGGCTGCCCAAGGCCCCTTCCAGTCTGGCTTTGAACACCTCCAGGGAAGGGGCAACCAGAGCTTCTCTTGGAATGAAATCTTTTCTCTTCTATGAAATCCAGTGATTTTTTTATTATTATTTTTTTTCCTTCTTTAAAAACAGAACTACTAGGCCTGATATACTTTGGTATCTGTTAACAGTTAATCTGAAGATGAAAATTCACAAAGTATAACTAACTATGAATGTTACGTTTCAGTGTGCATTCTTCAGTAGGCTTTGCTCTGAATGAAGTGGGAGTATTTGTAGCACGTGTTAGATAATAGTGTTGTAATACCTTTATAATCAGGAATTATTTCACCCATTACTGAAATAGCAACTATTTCATGGTGCACCACTGTGTTAAACTTTAGGCTATGAAATTGTTAGCAGAAGCAGGCAACTGAAGCATGAGGCAGAATTTAGAAAGGCAGAATGCAAATACTGAGTTTGTGCATTCTTGTAACCATGACATTAAGAATGAAGACAAAGTATTCTTCAGACATGCTAGAATGTTCTGTGATGACCAAGGCAAATTTCTTGGCTCTGTTATCTTTTTCAAAAAAACCCAAGTGTTTTTAGACAGTGTTCCTAGCTGGAGCAAGGAGAAATTTCTGTTTTTAATTTTTCTTTGACATGGAGATTAGTTTGTTCACACAGTTCTAATAGGTGTTAAACATGGTAGTGTTATTTTAAATGTCTTGAAAGATGCTATCATAGGCTCTATCTAATCAACTCAGCTATCATTTAATTTCTAGTTACCATGAAGTTGTCATTCTGTCTCTGACACTTTCAGCAAGAGTGGTGGCATTCCAAGTCTAATTAACCTTTTCAGTACTTCCTCCAGCAAAAACAGTTTAAACAAAATAATGTGAATACTTTTCTGACAGTTCAGAGCATTAAAGTGGATGAGTGCTGGATCAGGTAAACATCAAAAGCAGTGTTTCTGAATAGACCAATGGTATAGGTCAGCTTGGCAGGGAGGCAAGATCTTTGACCATTTAGAAGAGTGAGAAGTGTGATTTCTGTATTATGGTTGTGTTTTTATTCACTTTACTAGATATCTTCTGTTAGGATCACAATACTAGATTAGGATGCTAGGTGCATTCTTGTGTAAGCCTTCATACATGTGTGTGATGAAAGTGCAAAATAGGCCAATAACTTTCATATAATTTTCTTTCCTGTAATTTTAATATTAACCCTAAACTATGCACAGATATGCTATGATAATGCTTATGACCATTATAAAGAACTAGAGATTGCAAAAATCAGAAAAAGTAAATTGTGACTACGTTATGTAATATAAGCAAACAATAAAATCCACTTTAATATTTTTTTTTCCTAGAAAAGGGCATTCTTATAACTTGTACTACATAGACCCTTCAGCAGTTGATTTGGCATCCGAAAATACATATGCATCCATAAAGAATGTGATGACAGTGAGTAGTGCAGGCCACTGGCAAGGGATAACAGAAGGAAAAGAGCTGTTGCTGAGGATATGTTTTACATGTTACAGTATTTCCTTCATTTTGATTGACTGTTGTCTGGAAGGATTCCAGTTTATTCTCTTAGGATCTGCTTCATAATGTGAACCAGAGTGCCATAATTGGGAATGATCATGAGGTCCAGTTCAAAAGGGCACTTGTGATACCAGCTGAAACATTTATAAATTAATTGTGTCAACATTTGCATATTTTTTTAAACATTAGAATGGAATGGAAAAATCTCCACAATTAAGAAAGATGTATGACTCCCAGATGAAGTGGAAAGTTTTGTGGGACAAAGAAAATGAAACAACAGCAAAACCTGTATTCTTCCTCTCCTGTCAGTCTGCAGATGAAATACATTACGTGTCAATTGTCTGTGTTCTTCCTTTATGTTAAAGGAGATTGTTAGCAGATGTAAGGGGAGAAATTGTAATGACTTGAAATCATAGAACTACCAAAGTTGGAAAAGACCCGTGGGATCACCCAGTCCAACCATCCATCAATCACCAATAATGATCCAAATCCTCTACTCTAACAGTGATACCAAATACTCTACTCACCTCAGAATGGGGGTGGAGAAGAGGTAGAGGACATTCTGAGGACACTGATGTACAGATATTTGTAATATAGACTAATTCTGGTTTATCTAAGCAGCCTATCTTTTTCCCAATCGAGACTAACATTTCTGAGGTGATGAAATAGAGTAATTCTGTATGCAGCTTTTGACTTCCTTTCAGTAGTGTCTCAAGGCAATAATGAGATACAATATCTTTGTACCAAATCACATCTGTTTTTTCTTTCAAGTTCTGGTGCTTTAGAAGTATTTGTAATGTTTGCTGACCTCTATCAAAAGTTTCATTTGGGGGTCTTGAGATTGATTTCTCACATTTTGACTTTTGAAGCTATGAGATGTGCTTTGATCTGTTGTCCAGATTTGTGCAGTAGCCTCAGAAGCAAGATTTCTAGCATTAGATGTGGCACCATTTAAAGCACATCAAGAGTGGCACATGTGAAGAAATCTCTCCCGAGTTTCTTTTTGCGTATACAAAGCTTTTGTCTGATACACATTGATGGACTGTGCTCTTTTGATATCGAGTGCTTGTGATATTGATATTAAATAAAAGGAATTTATATGGAACTCACCATATCTATTGGGATGTCTTTCTATGACTCTACTGTCACTTGAAGTTTCTTATCTGATTTTGGGTATGTCTGTATAGCAAAATCAAAACAGGATTGTAGCATGTATTATCTGCCTGTAGTATCTAATCAAATTAGGATCAATAAATGAAGACATAGCTGAACAGGCTTATTGTCAGCCTAAGTAGGCTCTCCTGGGGATGCTCTGTGCAGATTGTAATTGTTAACTTTGGCCAAGTTTTTTGTTTCCAAGTCTTCAAAATTACTAATGTTAGTATTAATAATTAGTATTATATTTATTAGAGAGATATGTAGATATGTCACACACAAAAATAACTACAATAACACACTTTTTCTGCTGTGTTGGTAGGTAACTATATGTTGGTTAATATGAGAGGTTTCTGTGTGGTACAAGTATCAAACTACTGAAGGTACATATTGTGCTTGCTGACTCCAAAAAAGGAAACTCTGCATCACATGAGTTTTGAACCTAGTTTTTCTCCCTGAATGAGAGTTGGTATTAAGCAGTGTTGTGCAGCTTGCCTTGTTGGGCAAGTTAAAAAGCTTTATCATGCTATATGGTTGAGGACCCTCCCACTGGGGATTCTAGTAAAGCTTTGCATGTCAACCAAGCACTGTATTATGCTAGGTATATTATTTGATCTTTATTCTTCCTAACTTAAGTATTTTTTCATTACATGGTACAATTTATTTGACTTAATCTATTATGTGTTTTACTTGAAGTTTATATTAAGATTTGATTCCGTTTTCAGTAACATCCTTGTAGGTAAACTTAGGAAGTGTGGGATAGATGAGCGAACAGTGAGGTGGGATGAGAACTCACTGACTGGGAGAGCTCAGAGGACTGTAATTAGTGGCACTAGTTGGGCCCCTGTATCTTGCAGTGTTCTGCAGGGTTTTGAGCTGGATGTGGTCTTGTTCAGCATCATCAGTGAGTTGGATGAAGGGATAGAATGCATCCTCGACAAGTCTTCTGATGATACAAAGCTGAGAAGAGTGATTGACATACCAGAAGGTTGTGCTGCTATTCAACAAGATCTGGACAGGATGGAGAGATGAGCGGAGAAGGACTTTATGAGGTTCAGTAAAGACAAGTGTTGTGTCCTGTATGTGGGGAGGAATAACTGCTTTTATCAGTACAGGTTAGAGGATGTACGCTGAAGAGGCGCTCTGCAGAGAAGAACTTGAGCATTGTAGTGGACAACAGATTGTGAGCTAGCAGTGTGCCCTTCTGGCCAAGAAAGCCAATGGTATTCTCCAGTGCATTTAAAAGATGTGGCTAGCAGGTCAACACTAGATGATCTCCAGAAGTTCTTTCCAATGCCAATGATTCTGTGATTTGTCAGCAGCTTCTAGTTCCAGTACACAAGAAAAAGAATGGTGACAGTTTAGAGGAAGTGAGTGAGTTACAAGTGGGACTACACTGCATTAGCCAATGCAGGATGTTAGTTTAACAGCAGTACAAGAGAAGACTGATACTAGGATCCTGACAGTGAGTGGTACACAAACACTTTGTGAATGAAATTGTGTTTATATCTGTCCTAGGACAGCAGCATGTAGCAGTAGATTCCATTCTGTGTATATAGTACAATTTAATACAAAGGCATTTTTCAGTTTGGGTAGAAAGAAATAAAATTCATTATTTTATTTTTGAAAAACATAGTTTCCCAGTTGATTATGCAGTACTATATTTTCAGGAAAGACTGCAAACGTGTTTTAGGCAAGAAAGTTGGGTGGTCACATGAATTCTATTCCCCGTAGCTTCAAAATTAAGTATTATAAATTAATTTTGTGGGAATAAAAGCCACAAGAAGATCAGATTCAATTCAAGTCTTCCCGTAAGGAAGTCAACTGACTAAGAGCTGGATTATTATTTTTTTTTCATTCTTCCCATTGTCATCTAAATGTATTAAACTAGATTAATCAAAGGGATTTAACTATTAGATTTGATTATGAGAATTTTGGTCATATTTAAAAAAATAATATATGAATGATTATATAAAATCAGCAAGGTCTCAATCTATTCTACTTTTAGGAAGTACTTTTTTTTATTTTTCACACAGCTCTTGAACAATTATTGACTAATGCTTGGAGTGCTATGACTTATGTCTGCATAGGCAGATGGGAAACTGTGTCCAATTAATTTTTGATGCTCAATATAAATTCAGCACCATTCCTTGAAGAAGCAGTCAACCATTTCTTTCTGTCGTACTCGATGCTGCTCCTTCCCTGTGCTATCCAAATTTTTCATACAACTTCCCAGTAGGCCACTAACACTTAACAAATCAACCTAACAGAAGAAAATTAAAAAAATGTAAAAATGTCTTTGTTTCTGATATGGTCCTCTGAATACCTAAGTAAAATCTTGTGATTTTTAATGGTAGCTGTAGATTGAGGTAGCATCCAATGAAGTGCTTGATTTATGGCAAAACATCTCAGTTCACTGACAATTTTTGTCTGGCTTCAACTGCCTGTGAAGCACAAATTTTCAAGAAGATCATCAGTCATCCTATGCAGGTGCATACTTAGGCTCCTGAGTATGCGTCATTTGGTAATCACTTAGAAATTTAGTCAATTTGAGTCTTAGATAATTAAAGTTGACTTAAAATAATTTTTGTTCACGTTTTTCTAGTGTGCTGTCACTGATGTCTAAGAATGCAACCTGATAAAATGGCTTAAAATGCCCATGAGTCAATGAAATAAATATTTTTCATTTTTTGTATAATGGCTTGTAGTTTTTATCTTGTATAGTTCAGTGGCACTACAATAAATTAGTTTTGCAATTATCAAATTGTTTAACTTCTCTTTGGCATTTAATGAACCTCATCAGCTGCTTATTGCTTCATATACTTTGCCATCATGAATATTAGCCTTTAATTAACTGGAACTCTAGTCTTAGTCTTTCTAACTACATTGCAATGAAATATTTTTATTAGGTTGATGAAGGTGCTATTTGTTACTGCTTTTCCAATAAACTGAATACTTTCAGAATGTTTTAGGTTTTTTTTAGTCAGTAATGGAAGGTTAAGCTAATTATGAAAAGTAAAGACACAATATATTTTTGTATATTTTACTTAGAAATATAAAATTGCATAGAAGCCACATTTGGAAGGGTCCTCTGAAGAGCATCTTGTCCAGCATTTTGTTGAATGTTAAGATTCCTTGTCAAGCTAATTCTTTAGATTTTCAGAGCTATTCCACCACGTCTGGGCAATCTATTCCAATGATTTTTTTTCTCAGAATTACCTTTGAAGCTACTTGTACATGTTGCCTCTTTTCCTGTGCAAGGGAATACCACCATTTTACTAACTGCCTTTTAGGAATTGGAAGGCTGTGATTAGATCTACCCTTCTCTTAGCTGGGCTGAACGCATTCAGTTTCTTGAACCTTCTGTCAAAACCTCTAGACCTCTAATCATGTTCATGGTCTGTTGGAAGATACATACATTTTTGTCATGAACTGAGAGGACCAAAATTTTAGACAGCATTCTAACTGTGTAAGCAATTCTCAAGGAGAATGGAAGTCCTTGATCTGCTGATGATACCGCTACCAATGCAGTATAGGGTTTAGTTTGCCTTTATTGCTCTGGAAGTACAACTAAATCAATTTTAGCACTGTGTGCTAATTCCCAGGTGTTTCTCAGCAAAGTTACACCCTAACTGGTGTCCTACCCAATCAGCTTGCACTGCTGTTTGAGATTACATATCTCATGTGGAAGATATATTTCTGCAACTCTTAGTCCTAGGCAATGAAAGTCTCTCTCTTTGTAGTTACTATTTCTTCTGGTGTACAGTCTTACATCTCTTCAGACATAAGTTTTTCTCCCAGTCTTATGTCATCTGTACAGTTGATAAGTGAGCATTTAGTCCTATCATTCAGATTCTTTATGAATAAATTGAGTTTATACTCAACACCCAGTCCATAAGAAATCCATTTTCTGACATCTGCTCATAAACCAGAAAAAGTCGTCTTCTGAAAGTTAAAACCATAACATTTCTGTTTGATTTTGAAAAGCATGATACGTGCAAGCAGCATGGTAAACAAGATTATTTTTATCTGTCACCAGGATCAATAGAATGTATCCCTTTAATTCCTGTGTTTTTCCTTAAAATTATAGGGAAATTGTTGCAGCTTGGAAGGTCCTAATTGAGACATACATAACAAAATGCTAAATCTGCATGAGGAAAAGAGATGTTAGGAATTGTCAGATACACGTTAGAAAATATTTTTCAACAATAATCTATATTGATAAACATGTTTTCTCTATGAAAAGCAAAAGAGACATAGTTAGCTTTTTGTCCTGAAGAAATTGACTGATCTGAAGATTATGCAACTGTTTCTCCCTGTGTTTACTGTGCTCCAGATTTTGTTTCTCTTTTATTACTTCTTACAGCTACTGATCCAAATTCATGATCAAAATGTCTATATTGTCTGCAAATAGAGAAGAAAAGGAAGCCTCATCTCCAATTTCTATATAGAAAATAAATATTCGAAATAAATGCAGATAAATTGGGAATTATAAAAAAGTCAATTATATGCCTTTATTTTTCCTCAAGCAAACCTAATTCAATATTTTCATAAGTGATTGGAAAAAAAAATAGGATTATATAGTGAAATCTACAGTTGATTCTATGTTTGGAGTAGTTATTAAAATAGATTAAGATTACAGTGTCACAAAGATAGAAGTAGAAAGCTTTCAGAACTCGTGTGGCAGAATTGAAATTAAATATAATAGCACGAAGTACAGGGTAATGCCCTTAAAAGTAATGATAATAAGTTATGTTATTAACATAGTGCTTTATTTTAGTGAAAGATGGTTGCTGTCAGATAAGTATGAGTTGCCAGTCTATTGTGACTGTGCAGGACTAAATATAATGCTAGGAGGTCTACCAGAAAAACTATGTCTGTGTTGTGTGAAATACTATCAACTATGTTTCTCATCACTGATGCTGTGGATTTGGTAAGGTTGAATATATTTCTTTTTTATCAGCTTTTGTAGTTACATCTTGAACGCACAGAAACTTCAAGAAGTCTCGCCACTGAATTTGTGCAAGGAGTTCCATAAATCCATGAGTTGCTGCATGAATACATAATCATTTTTCTTTCTTCCAAATTTTTCACTTAATGGCTTGTTTTCATGTGCTGTACTCTTAGTGAGGGAAACAATGGAAAATCAGTCCCTATTCATTCTCTGTGAAGCAGTGATTTGCTTTTATTTCGCCTTAGTAATCATTTTCCTGACATTATATTTATGTAAAAGTCTTTCCATAACTTCAGTCATTGTTCTTTTCTGAAACTCTTTTAAACATACCATATATTTTTGATTGGTTGGTTTGGTTTTTTGAGTTGGCAGATCAGAGTAGGCATACTACTTAAAATGTGATTTCTAACTATTGAAATAAAGATAACATATAATAGCATTTCAGCAGTAAAAGTTTCCTGACAATTTTTTAAACACATTTTATAGGTTAGGAATATTAGAGGAATAATAAAGGAGTGTATTTGATGACCAAGATCTTTTTATTCCTCTAGTCTTTGTTTCTGAATGAAGAGTATGAAGAAGTTGAGTTAACAGAAACTTGTCTACCAGAAAATTTTCAGAAGTGCAGTTGATAAAAGTTCATACCAAAACTACTAAAATTAATTAGGAAGAATAGTTTTTGTTTTCAGAGAAGATGTAGTTTGGGCTTGTTTTTTCTGCCTCTAATGATGATAGTTTGCCAAAAATAACTAAGATTGTAGCTCATGTAAGCAAGACAATGTTTTCTTTATCAATAATGTAAGTTATAATTTAATTAGGATGGTGGCTCCTAATACTTTATGGAAACGCATGTCTTAAAGAATGTGTGAAGATCACACCAATATTGAAAAAAATACATGGAAAGAGCATTAAACAAATCTAAAGAAAAGTGAAAGCACCTATCCTGATGGCACAGAACAAATTGTGCCTCTACAGAACAACAAGCATAGATTTATTCACATCTGTTTGAAGTGCTTTTCTCAGAGTGTTATGCTCTACTGTTGGAGATGTGTTTACTAAGCAGTATTACAGCTATGCATATCAAATCTATTTTCACTAGGCATGGTCTATTGGTGATAGTGCTATGCAGCAGTCTGTCACAGTTTAGAAGCCCTAATTCAAACAATTTGCACTGAAGTACAGTATATGCATATCACTGGTCGATCACACTGTGTCAGTTTTATGAGTTGTAAAAAACGGTAAAATATGTTGAAGGAAAAAAATTGTAAAGTCAAGTGTTGATCTTGGTTGACACAGTTAAATTACAGAATAGCACAAATGAAGCAAAGAATGTTACATGCTTGTGTTCTGTTCACTGAAACACTGAATGTACTGTTAGAAACTAACATCAAGGTCATTGAAGACATAGAAACATATAATGAGACAATTAGAATGATACAAAATGCTGGGTATGAGTTATGATCCTTGAAACTCTTGCCTTTTTTTTGAAAATGATGCTTTTTATGTTATAAAAGGCAGCAAGTCACAGTGGTATTTTTGAAGAAAGATATGGAGAGAATTGTAGGCAGTCCTTATCTCAGACATTGCTATAAAATAAAAAAAAATAGAAAAAAATGGACAAGAATTTCTCAGGGAGTAATCATCAAGGGCATTTGAGATTACTTTAGCTCTCTTAGTCTCTTCTAGCATTTGAGATTAGCTTTGTTAATTAGCTTAAACTGTAGATATCTTCTAAGTATTTGAAATTCTGTTATCTTTGTGCTGGTTTTCAGTTACTGTTACTACTAAGTTTGGCTGAGAAAAAGTTCCTTTGTGGACAATTTAGAATTTGACTGTCATTCAGGCAGTCAGGCTACATGGTACACTGACCAGACATAGCTAAGGACCCAAGTGGAGCTGAATCAGATATTCTTCTAAGGCAACAAAGGCAGAGTGGAGTGATTTAGGAGTAGACTCTTCCACTTCTTCTAGGCTTCAACTATTGATCATAGAATCCTAGAATCCTTAGAGTTGAAAATGACCTCTGAAGGCCATCTAGCACAGCTCCTCTGCAATGAACATCCACAGCTAGATCAGGTTGCCCAGGACCTTATCCAGCCTTTCCCTGAAAATCTCCAGGGACAAGGCATCAACCACAACACTAGGTAACTTGATCCAGTGCCTCACCATCTGCACTGTAAAAGACTTTTTCCTTATATCTAACCAAAATCTCTCCTCTGACCTTGAAACCGTTTTCACTTGTGCTGTCACCACAGACCCTGATAAAGAGTCTGTCTCTGTTTCCTGTAGCTCCCTTTAGCTACTGGAAGGCCAATACTAAGGGGCTGGAAGTCATATGAAAGTCATATGCAGAGAAAGTGAGGAAAGGATGTAGTGAAGTAGGTCAAAGAAAGACAATGGTAAGACAAGACAGCTGTATTAGATAGAAACCAAGCCAAATGACTTCAATAAAGAAACGATTGGAAGAAGAATATCTATTGAGGACAAATGCTTGATTTTACAAGAACTTGTACTTTATTATGTAAATGTGTTTTTGATGTTTTTGTATTAAAAATGCTGCAGGAACTGAGTTGGCCACAAAGAAATACAAAGTTTTTATGGGGGAGAATGAAATTGATAAACTAACAAAAAGGAGCAAGTAGTGAAACTTGAAGAGACAATTGTGAACTAATCTGGGAGATTAGTGAGATTTTTATTTCTTTCTGTGTGTCATATAAGCTTTTTCTAAAAATGTATTATCATGGAATTACAGTAGAATTTGTTTGTTTCTGTTTTAAGGTAAGGGGACCCCCACTTGCAGGAGCATTTAAAGAGAGACCAACGAAGCCCACAGCATTTCGCAGGTTTTATGAACGAGGAGACTTCCCCATTGCTGTTGAGCACGATACGAAAGGGAACAGAATAGCATGGAAGGTAAGTCATAACATGCCTTTGATAGCCACCTGAGCTTGTTGAAGTGACATCTCTAATTGTCAAAAAAAAAAGCTGTCTTGGAAGTAAACAAACTGAAGTAATTTCTTAGAAAATGGAAGGTGGTGGGGAAGCTGGTTTTTTTTTTTTAAAAAAAAAAAAAAAAAAGCTCTTGATTCAGCTGTCTACCTTGGCTAACAATTAAATTATATGCTGCAAAAAGCAAGATGACAGAGTTGCTTTGCCTTAGAGAATTGCCTCCTGCCCAATTCATCTCTCTTTTTATGAGGACCTGGCAATGCAGCCTATTTCAGGCAGTCCATCAAATGATGGAAGTGGTTGGTTTCGCTGAGCAGCAGCCATTTATCTACCCCAAATTTCACCTTCCTGCAGGACACTTCCAAATAGAAGCTTTAATTACCTAAATGGATAGGTCAAGATTGCCTGCTCCCTGAAAATGCAGAGCAGAATACAAACGAAGGCAGATTCTCATTCCACAGCTGTACTCTCAGTCTACAGCATATGTCAGACAGCGTAATCGCTGTCATACGTGGCCCTGTTAGAGGCTGACCTCCACTGCTGAAACCATTACAGCTACGACATTTCTCTGACAAAAGGTTAATTGGCTTCAAAATAAATGTATTGCCTAATGACTCCATTCTAATGCGGCTGTGTTTCTCTCTAAAAGGCTTGGTGATGTTATTTGTAAAACTTGCCAATCTTCTAAGTAACCACTGCAGACTTTTAAATTTAATTTTAAAAACGAATGCTGATCTTTAACCTGCTCCTACTATTTAATTATTTTTGTTATCGTGAATTATTCTTTTTTGTGTTGTTTATTGTACTAGAATATGATTTCACTGAAAGCAATGATAGTTGAAGTAACATGAAAATAATATATCAGATTTGTAGAATACTTAATTTTTTTCATGTAGAGAAAATGATATAGAATTTACATGTGTAGCTTTGTTAATTCAACAAAATGGGAGAGATTTTGCAATCTCATAACTGATTCTGCTGCTAATGGTGTCAACAGAATTTGACCTATGCTGTAGTGTCACTGTATAATTTGTTAGTAACTACGATTTAAGATAACTTTTTTTGTGTATTTAAGTGTCGAAGGGGGATTTGTACTGTTAGAAAGTACTGTTAGCAATAACAATGCTAAATTAGCACAAGGATCAATTAATAGTTCTTTCAACTAATCCCTAATCAGAATGAGCTTCCATTGCAATGGTTCTTTAGACAACTGTAATCATGACTTTTCTGGATTAAAATTCACAGGTCTACAGTTTGTTTGCATTCCAATCTTTCGTCACCCAGTAAGAGTCAATGATGATTTGCAAACATATGCAATAATCTGTAGAATTCAGTTTTTTGTTTTTTTTCCCCTGAGGCATTATGATTTCTTATTTCTCAATTGGATTGAGAGATACATTTAACCTCATTTTAACTGCTGTTTGGTGTACATACTTCCGTTATAAGGATTAACATTCCACCTGATGATGCTACTGACTACTTAATTGACTTCTTGCTAACTAACTTTCTGTGAGCCTTCAAACTAAAGGTGAAAATCTAGAATAAGTGTTTGTTCCCTGTATCGGACAGTTTGAATTGTTTGAAGGTGTAATTACTACGTTAAGACAGTCACAAAATAGAATCTCTGAACAATCCAGCAGGATTTTTTTCTTATTGCAATTTGTAGTCTTATCACTCCAGTTTCTTCCTAATACCCACCTGCCACAGTAACACATTGTCATGTAGCTAGTGAGACTTAGGGCTCTTATGTCATGAAGCAGTTACCTTTGGTATTGCTGTTCATCCTCTCTTTCAAAACAAATTATCACTACTTCAGCATGCATCCAAGAAGGCAGGGTAGTAGTGCACTGGTCCATGCTTTTATCATCAACATGGCAGGGCCCAAACTTATTTCACTTATTCCAATCCACTTGATTTATTCACAGATCAATCTAGACTGAGTTTTGTGGCAGGCACTCAAGAAAACAATACTGAGATAGTAGAATTACTTGGGGCTATTGTTTAATTTGGCACACAACCGTCATTGATTATTGTGCATCTTAAGAAGATGTAGAAGGCAAACAGGAGTTTTCTAGCTCAAACTTTAGGTTACATAGCTTTTGAAGTCCTGCATGCTTCTGCTAGGGGCTGAGAATTTTGTTCATCATCAGTTACTATTTTAAGATGCAGATAAAGAAAATGTTTATTTTTAACTTGCTTCAAGGACATGAAAATAATCAAAATAGCTAACATACATCTAATGGCTCATTTTTTCTCATTCATCATATTTATTTGTAAACTTGATTAAATCATTCTAGAAATATATTTTACTCCGTACTGCTTAAATTAATAAAGAAAAAAAAAAACATTTTTCTAATATGTCTAGGAAAATGCTTTAAAATATCTTGTCTAAATTATATTTGTATGAGTTAAATTGTTCTAGGTAAAGGATAAAAGAAACAAACAATAACTGTTATTTTAATCCTGAAATCACTGCATTATATTATTGTTTTATTCTGATGTGGGTTTGTTGCTGTTGTTGTTGTTTTTTCCTTTATTTATTTATATGCTATTTATATCATGGTTCATTTGACTCTTGTTAACTTGGATACCCAGTGGTGCATGAGAAAAAATGCAAGGGGGTCTCAGAAATGTGATTTATTCTGACAAAGGAAAATACTGCAGGATTTTTTTTTCTTCGTTAAATACATGCAGTGGGTTTTTTTGGTTGGTTTTTGGTAATTACTGAAACAAATCAAAATGGCCATAATTATCAGACATTACATAATATTTTGAAAACTCTTTACTATTCACTATATTTTAACTCTGTGGAAGAGTCATTTTTCGGTAGAACAGAATAATTTGAAATATTTGAACATCCATAAATTATGTTAACTTACAAAATACTTTCACTATTATATGTAAATGACCCTGGATTTTGTAATAGTTCTGTCTATCCCTTATTTTAAATCCATGATTAATTTCCTGTAAGGACTGGCTAAGTATAATTATTACTGTAGACCCAGACAAGATATAAATTTTAAGTTCCAAACTATTTGTGAAAACCTACATATGTTGATTCTCTGATTCTGAAGTGATAGTTCTTACTGGGAGATTAGCTTAATTATTTCCAAAATGGACGAAATTTAGAAAGAAGTAAAAGAAGTATTTTTACTGTAAATTAATCATAAATTTTGATGAGATTAAACTTTGCCTGCAATGACAGTGCTTACATAAGATTCTTTTCTTAAAATAATAACCAAAGCAAATTAGATTCTAGTTACAAATGTATTGTAGTAAGATCTGGTTTCTGTGTGACTTTTCAACCAGTGTTCAGGCTTAGAAATTCATACTGGCATCCTGGCTGATAAGTTGCCATATTACGCTACATAATTTCTACATTCAGCACTTTAACTATTATTATAAATCCAAATAAGCCTGTTTTGACTCAATGGAAGGAAAAAGATAAATGGATAAAATATGGTTACAACATAATCTTAGTAAATAATGATAACAAGTTCAGGAAATTAACTCCGTCTTTAAGGAATATCACCTCGAGAAAGAAAGAAAATGAATTTTAAGCATTCTGATAATTTTGAATTTAAATGGTTTGATGTTATAAGCTGTAATTAAGTTTATTTTCATAAGAAGGCATGGCTGTTTTGGTGTTCTTAATCTTTATTTTCAGAAATGGAAAAAAATTGTCTTTTCATCTTTATCAATTGGTGAATATTTAGAATGTTTTGTGAATTATGTTGGTGAAAATTCACCATCTCTGTAATTCACGAGAATATTTTCTGATTTTGAATACAATTTAAGTTAAAGAATTCATAGAAAATGAATTCATCCCACTCAGGAAGTCTACTGGCAGTCAATGAATTTTTTTTGCTAAATTCACACACTCAATAAAATATTTGAACATCTAATTTATATTCTTTGATTTCATGATCCCAATGTGGTTGTTAAATACATCTGTTGTACCTTACAATTGATGCAAATAGTACTCATATTTTTGGATAAAGCAATAGCTTTTGAGAACTGTAAACAAACTTTTTAGGTTGGACAACTCAATGTTCAAGATTCTTTCCAAATTTGAAGCATTTCATTTTGTCCAGTAACAAAGAATGGATAATAACTGCATGATTTGAAAATGTCTCTGATGTGGATCAAATATAAAAGTTCATAATATAAATTGCTGTTAATTTAAAATTAGATGGTAGTGGAAAGTAATTTTTTAGACAGAGAATATGCTGGAATGTTCATCTTGTAAGTCCTCTGACTACTTGTTTAGGATCCTTAAGTTCTCTTTTAACTTATATATGTCACAATTTTCTTTAAACAAATGTAGCAATATATTCTTTTGCACAATTTCATACTGAGCTATGAATTATAAAATCTCACTGCTTCGTTCTTGAAAAGGACTTCCATTTTTAAAATATAATGAGTTAAAGATCAGAATGCAATTAAACCTTAGACTAAGGAAGTTGATAATCCAAGGAAGTATTTCTGAATTCTTAAGAAGGTGTTTGAAATGCAGTCTTTCTGTATCTTAGAGAAAATCATCAGAATGTTTGAAAAATCACTTGTTTTGGGGAATAGAGTTAATCATGAAAGATATTTCTCTGTGAAAGTAAAAAGCCACTATCCTTCAAAATAACTTTAGCTATTTCAAAGGTATTCAATTTCAAAACTACAAAATTCTTCATCAAGCAAAAATGTCAGAATGAATATTATTTGTCTCCTTTCTGATTTTTTATTTTCATTATTATTTCCAGCATAGCTATAGCTATTTTCATTGAGGATATGGATTTCATCATAATAATTTCTGTTCATCCTCTTTCCTACATAGTTTGTTTTTCAGAGACTTTTGTAAGCTTTGACACCAAAATGGCTTCTTGGTGATAGAAACTATATGCAGGGACAGAAGACTGTTCTTCTGCCATTAATGTCGTGTGTTTGCATGAGACATCTGATTTTTTTTTCTTGTGCAGACTATTGAAGGTTGTTTCTGGGAACAGGGTCCACAAGTAATCTACACGTGCCACAGACCTGTAATTTTTGTTAGCACCTCTCATCCCTAACTTGGTTTCATCTGTCTGTAGTATGTTAGTCTATAAAATTTTGAGCTGCTGTGATTAAACTGACACCTATACCCAGCGGCTAGAAAAATCTTTTCTCCCAACCCCTGAAATAGCTGCTATAGTGTTTGTGTTTTTGTTTTCATTTTTTCTTTTTATGAAGTTTAACCGTTTTTGACTGAGGGGTACGTTTTAAACAAGAGGTAATATAGTTTACTGCAGCAACCACTATAGTTGAAAGAGATAAGGTGCACAGCTCCTAAGCAATATTGCTCAGTATTTTTCATTTCTGTAGCATTACTTTTCAATTAATACATATGAAAAAAAAAACACTTCATGTATGTTGTTTCATTTATAGACTTTAGCCTTAGGAAGACTTCCCAAAATTTAAATCTAGTAAAAGTTATAGTTTGTTCATTTACCTTACAGAGTGATCCCATTAATATTTTGTCATTTATTGAAGTGAGATATGATTCGAGGAGGTAGAGGATTTAGTAGTTTATTCCCATCAGAAAGGGAAGGTCCAGTTTTTCTGCATTTCTTCTCTCTGTTCCTAAAGCATACATCATAGTGGCACTGATACTAATCTGGAATCTCTGTGAGTAAATTTATCTCACTAACTCACAGAAGAATTAGGTATGCTTTTTTCAATTAGCAATTTCTTCGCAGTCCTGTGAACTTTCACTACAAAAGCGTCCATAATGTTAGAGCTATGTGTTGATGAAGGGGAGAAAAACATCAGTGAGGAATGGGAGAGGGATGAAGTATCTTAAAAGTATTTTTTTTCAACATGGAGATGGGACTTCAGATATCTCTCAGATAAGAGAACTATATGGCTATGAAAAATAATGTTTTTCTTTTGAATTTATTTTCATATATATATATTTCAGCTTCTGTTCTTTGCTAAACTCTTTAATACCTTTTAATAACAAATGTCATATTGAGGAAAACATTTAAATCCATCAAAAATGTTCTCATGTAGAATAAAGTTTTTTGCAGATTCTATACAAAAGAAATCCTTCTTTTCTATACAAAGTCTAGCCTTTTTCTAAGGCTAGCCACATATTACAATTAGCCACAATTACAGCACAGAGTGATGCCAGTATTCTATTATATTTCATGTCTTCATGAATAACTTAGGATGTAGTTCAGTGTCTTCTTCTATAATTGACTTGTATTTACTGAGGACTCCTCTTTTTTTTTTTTTTTTTAATCATTTCAGTGCTGTGTTTAAATCTATCCCAGTACAGTTGTGTTGATATAAGAGAAAATTGCAGTGTGAATTTAAGTGAGAGGAGTTAAAAGCAGGAATTTCTTAATCCAGAAATAATATGCAGTAATTTAGAGAGATTAGAAATGTAAGTTGATGTAAAGAAATGGTCTTGGAGAAACAAATTCTACAAATGCCACCTCTGAAAAATAAAAATATGCCAATAAATTTAAAGTGAAGAAATAGTCTAGAAAATAATCAGAAAAAAATAAGTAGTATAGAACCTGGTTGTCTGAGGTGTATGTGGTTACAAAAAAGAATTGTTCCTTTAGAATTCAAAATGCAGCAACAATGTGTTGCATCACATCTTGAATCTGATATTATTTATAGTCTCTCAGTATGACTTATTGAAGCAAGTACAATCATAAGGTGATCATAAGTGTGTGTTTAGACAAATCTCATTCCTATTTCTTTTTGACTGTTTTACTACTGCCCAACTGATTACTAACTGCTTTCTTTGCTTATGTGCATGCAACTTTTTCTTAGTTATTGTGAAAAAATTGTAATCACAGTTCTATTCTTCTAGTTTCCTTTTTAAAAAATGCTAAATGATACTAAAATACAGACACGTCCTAATATCTGTGATCTGATTCTCCTTTAAAAAAAAAAATTATTTTAAATCTCTTAAGTGATAGCATGTAAGTATTATACCCCTTCTGTGCCATGAAATTATACAAAAGAGCACTAGAATAAATACTATCTCTTTTCTATGGATTAAAGCATATTGCAATTGATCTATTAAAATGGGGTCCTTATTGCCATAGCTAAATAGTATCCATTATTTTTTCATTTTTCTCCCTACGATATTAAAACTTTTCTTACTGATCCTTCATTTTTTCAACCTTGATGATTCTCAGAGCAATCAATTTCTGAACAGTCATCTGATTGCTGAATGCTTTATAGAAGTTATATAAGTTCTGGTCATACTTTTGATAGAATCAGCTTAAATCTTTATCTTGTGTTTAAGAAGTTTTAGCTAGTATCTGATTATGTTTATATGTAATAGTGTAATTTTGTTTATATTTAATAGATGAAAAAAAATGATATAGTGAAAAAAAAGTGATAGTGATGCAAAATGATTCTTATCAAAATACTGTTTCAAAAGATTCCACCAAATCATTTTTTATGAAATCTCATAAAATTGAAAGTAGCTATTTCAGTACTTATCTATGTTCTCATTGCTTGCTTTTAGTTTATACATTTAAGATAATATTTTCTATAAAATGCTGTATTAGTCAAAGGCTACTCAGTGCCATCCTTTCCTCATACTAGTTGTGGATCACAGAATTCTGAGTATTACTATGAGGTTGTTTTTTTAACTGTTTTCTAGTCTTTTCCACTCCTTTCATAATTATATTTGAAGAATCTATTGAAATGTATTCTTTCTCAATATTCAGATAAAGTACCGTGTTTACTGAAAAAATGAGATGCCCATTTGTTTAACCGAAGAATCTTTCCAAAGGAAAAATATTAATATTCTCTTAGATATCAATCAGATTTCCTTTGTTTCAAGAACATCAATGCTAAATTTGTATGCTAGCGTTCAGCTGAAATCTGAAACAGGCCTTGCAAAAAGCAGTGACAGTTCACCTGATTCTTGTAGTAGAGAGTTGCCACATTTCAATTATTAATTCCTCTGTGGCTAATTAATAGTTGCATCTTATAGTGGAATTTTAGAAAACATTAATACTGTGGCAGTTAATTTACTCTTCCTTTTTCCCCACATACACAATTAAAGCCATTCCTTTATTTGATGTAAATTGCCATCTCTTGAAAGTATTTGGGATGAAAACCCAGCCATGTATCAGAAATAACTTTAATTTAAATTTGCTAAATGACCTCTGAAAGCTAGATGAAAGATTTTCTGCTGAATGGGCTAGTGCTCCCTGCCTGTATAATTTATGTGAGAAATTAGTGCGAATGGTTCACTTTTATGGAGCAGTGCTGCTTGTAGCAAGCCTGCAGAAACAATTTTCCCCCAAGCCTCCATCTGTTCTTCAAACCAGGGCATATGCCATCTCATCGAGCTTGAAAGTCAACTGATTTATAACTTCTGAAAAGTGCATAGATTGAAAAGAAAGGTCGACTTCTTCTACGTGACAATGATTTGCAAGGCACTTGGATAAAGATAATTCAGATTACTGTGGATCCAAGAGGACACAAGTGATGTAAGCTTCAAAAATCGGTAGATTGACATGTTGGACAAATTGTTCCTCCTCCATGAGTTAAATAACTATCTCTGTGTTGTAAAACATCACAATTTTTTTGAAGGTAGATAGGTAATATAGCCAAGAAATCTTGTTATGACGTCTTTCAGACTGAATAATATTTTCCTAGCTGCAAAGATTTCCATCTAGAAGTAACAGGACTTGTTCCACTTCAAACTGCAAGCAGAAACATCTGTCTTAAAAACTGCCTGTTGTTATTTGTCAGAAAGTTCTGTTTGGTACCACAAACACAGCTTTGATGAATTTTGTATGTCTGTGCTGAAAGGTGAATTTGGAACCCTGTCCAAATTAATGGATGATATCTTTTTTGCCCATTAATCGTCAGCCTTCCTCCTTTTACCCAAATATTAGAGTTCTCTGGTTAGTGACAAAACAAATTGAATTGACAACATAAAAATCAATATGGTTTTGATGTTTTCATTGTTGTCATGAAACACTGTGACTCCTCTACTTTGAGGCTCATAGTCTGAATGGCATTAAGTACTTTGTCTTATCAGGTCTGATTTTTATTTCTTTTTTCCTATTTTTCAGGTAAAAATTGGAATATAGTTAAGTGCTTATTATATATAAGAAAGATTATATAGAAATTGAGCACGCAGAGACTTTTAATGTCAAAATTTGAGGGCAAGTTTTGCCTTGTAAAACATAGACACTTAGTATATAAAGTCCATATAAGGTGCAGAAAGAATCATTCATTACAGGCATGAGCTTGTTGAGACATCTTTAGTATCCCTAAGAAAAATCAACAAAAAATGTCTTTGTAGCTATCCACAATTGTCTGATGTTATGTAGGTATGAATGTCCTGATCTTACTCACATAGGCAAGTATGCTTTTTGAACATTGTGTAACTCAGTAGAGAAAAGCACAGAAGGGCAGATTAACTAGACCACTGCTATGAATTATGTCTTTTGTATAAATGAACCTCTAACACTTAAGTCAGTATCCAGCATAATGGAATTAAAATTCTTATAATGTGTATGCTATTGACTGACTAAAGAAGATGAAAATGTAGAGCTATTAAACTGTTTAAATTAAATACAATTTATAAACATTTCACTGTGTTGAATATGTGTTAAATGTTGTTATAATATGGCTTTATGAAATGCTACACCATAAAATGTGTGATATTTAAGAAAACTTCGCACTACGTGTCTTGTACAAATTAGTAGGGAAAAGTTAACTGAAACGTATATCCTAAATACATATTTGACCAATGGCTCTAATTAAGAATTGTATTATAATGGATGCCTATAAACAACAGTTTTTTGATAAACGTTGTTATATTTTGTTACCTTTCAATTGTTTCCTTTTTTTTTTGTCCATTATATTGTGTAAATGTAGTAAATTTCTGTCTATCCATCATTTTTGTTGTCCTATACTGTTTCCAAAGCAGAAACTAATTCATTGTCATTTTCAGTAGCCTCTTATGATCCTTTCACATCAAATTCTTGTTCACATCAACTATTCTGCAGAGTTCTTATTTGGGATCTACTCTGCTCTAAATCCTCACATTTAATTCTGCTCGTTAATAGTATTTACTTGTCTTTAAATAATAAATTGTATTTATTTGTCTATAAATGAAGTTACTCATGTAAGGACAGCTCTACAGGAATTGGCTTAAGCTTTCCACTAAAAATATATATATATATATATATTAATTACTATATACGTGTCTTTGAATAGAAATCATTCAGATTAAGATTCCAAATAACTTCCTAAATTAGTAAGCTCTAAATTTTAACTTTTTAAACTTCCAATTACTATCCAGTAACTATCCAATGTTGCATGAAAAAATTCTCTTCCTTCTGAGACTTAAGCATGTAGGTAACTTAGCTTTGTAGTCAACACAGTCTGAGGCCTTGCTTTGGCTGATAATGTGTAGCAGTAGTGTTAGTGTGATGGTGCACTTAAATCTGAGAAAAAGGTATTTACACTTGTTTGTTCTCTGTTATAATTATGTAACTTTTATAATAGGTGCTGTAGTGTCAATGCATCTATAAGAAATAAATTGCCAAAATCTTTAGAACACAACCTATTTAAATATGTCTGATAAATATTCTATTGAGGCAGTTGATTTGCCCTTTTTTTCCTTTTTGTTTTTTTTTGTTTAATGCAAACTTCTTTTACCTTTGCAGGCAGAGTCTATATGTACATTTCAATTAGCAGTATGTCTGTATGACAGTAGCTGTAACATGTGGTAGGTTACAACCAAAATAGTTTTAAATATTTAAATTAGATAGTTCCCCTTGGCTTTCAGCTTTTGCACATTAATGCTTTGGAAACAGGCAATCTGTGGAATTATAAATGCTGTAGTACTAAGTGACAGAATTTGTGGGTTACTAGTTTTTTGTTTTTTTTTTTTTTTTTTCCTATGACTTGCTTCAATATCAGACAAAAAAAAATATGTTTTAATTTGATTTTGAAGGAGTTAGTTGCTAAATTGTCTCTATATAATGAAACAATTTAAGTGCTGCAGGACATTCTAGAAGTTTCATTAGAGATAAAAACCAAGTAAAACCAACTGGCACATCAAACATAAAAATGAATCACTTATATCTCATATTGGAACTGATTTTCTGTGTTTTACAATAAATATTATGTTCACATGTTCAGGAAAATGTATGTTTAATTAAAGAGTCATTACAAAAAGATGAACAAGTAATACCTAGAAGATCACAAGTAAGGTTTTTTAAAGAGATAAAAATATTGAATGAAAATTTCCTCAGGCTATAAAGAAGCAAAACAAAGAGTGTTGCTTACAGCTTAATCTAAACTTGATTTTTTCCTATTTAATACATCTGATGTCTTCCTGCTCCACTGTCAACTGGATAAATGTTTGAGTTAGAAGATTTCATGGTCACTATGATGTCTAAGCTGCCACCTATCTACATGCCATACATATGTAATCAAGTTGTATGAATGAGAGTGAGATTCTTTTGGTTTACCGTTTTCAGCATTGTTCTAGCTGTCAAATGACAAACGTTTACAGCTGCTATTTTCATTTTTAACTTCTTGCTGACATCTCTACGTTTCATGTTTTTCTAAAATACTTGTTTTTGAAAGCATGTATGTAACTTTCAAAGTTTTAGGTAGAATTCCAGCTTATCTGTTTATAAATATGAATAGCAGTTGCTTTGAAAAGTGATACTGTCATAGTTTCAGCTGGAACAGAATTGTTTACTTCAGAGTGTCTAGTATGATGCTATGTTTTGGTTTTAGGAGAAAAACAACGTTGATAACACACTGATGTTTGAAATTATTGTTAAGCAGTGTTTTCCAGAGCCAAGGCCATTCCAGTTTCTCATGTCCTACTAATGTAGGGTTGGGAGGGGACAGAATCAGGGCATGTGACTTAAACTTGCCAAAGGAATATTTCATACCATATGCCGTCATATGGAAGGAGTTTTGAACAGGGTGGAAGTTGCTCTCTCTCTCTCTCTCTACTGCTGCATGGGGAGCTAGATGCGCACTGCTTG
The DNA here is from genome assembly GCA_035772895.1 of Perdix hodgsoniae. Lineage (NCBI taxonomy): Eukaryota > Metazoa > Chordata > Aves > Galliformes > Phasianidae > Perdix > Perdix hodgsoniae. The sequence continues at coordinate 4,211,336 of JAPSGF010000056.1, read as the reverse complement.
GGGGGTGGTCAGAAATTGCTTTTCCATCACTTGTTATATACATTCATATATATACATATATATATATATATATATACATACACATACCCACATAACTATTATCCTTCTCTCTATCTTAATAGATAGTTTTATCTCAACCCATGATTACAAAATGTTTTTTTCCAATTCTCTCCCTAATCCCACTGGGAAAGAGAAAGGCTGAGCAAATGACTGTGTGGTACTCAGCCACCAGCCAGGATAAACCACAACAGTCTTTTGGGTGCCCAGTGGGCCCTAAAGAGTTGAGATAATAGCAGATCTTACTGGAGCATGTTAACACAATGTTGTGGCTATTTGATAATTGCTAATGTTTTCTCTATGGAGCTTTTTGAGAGTCTTCTTGTCAAACTATATTGTGTAGCACCATGCTTTCTGTTTATTTTCCTTGCTGTGTTTGTTTGTCATCTCTAGGCACTGGATTAAGGTTCATATTTTGTTAACTAGGTGGCTTTGGCTCATGTTATGATAAAATTGGCAGAAAAGAAACTGATGTGATGTGTGTATTCAGCATTGCAGTTATCTCTAGGTTTTGAAAACCGTATTGCTGATATCATTAGCAATTATATTCTTTGCTTTGTCTCCTTAAGGAGACAGGCTATGGAAGGATGTTTTCCAGCAGTTCCTCAGCCTCCCTTTCTCTTCCACATTTACATCTTTCCCAAGAGTAGTTACAATAGCTCTTGAGAATTTTGAGTATCCATGAGATGTTCAAATCAACACTCTCCTATTGCTATGTGTCACAAATGCATTTCAGGTTAAGATTAAACAATCATCTAAGAATATCACCCAGAGATCTGAGGCAGAACAGTTCTGAGTAGCAGGGACTGTGGGATCGTATGGGTAGATGATGCAAAGAGTGGTGGGCATCCCCAGTAGTTTAGAATTTCACTTTTGAACAACTGCAGAATCCTGAAAAACTAGTAGAATATTTGGAGAAGATCTGTTGCCATGGCAATTCTAGAGGGGCACTAATCACTTCAGAGCTGTGTCCTGGCCCATGCCTACTGAGCTCTATTCCATACCATCCCAGCTTAAACTAAGACCAATAGTTTAAGGTCAAATTATTGCTTTCATTCACCAAAATGTAGTTGCAATTTTACCAATTCAGGCTTTATTTATTTATTTATTTATTGTGGATTTGCCTTTTTTTCGTAATATTTTTTCTTTTCTAAAGTACAAAAGTTCAAAATTAGGGAAATAATTGATTTTGATGCTAAAACTGTGCCATATCCATTGCTTTCAGAGGATCCTGAGTTACTAACCTGTGTTGGTATCACAGAATCACAGAGTGGTTGAGGCTAGATGTCTGGAGATCATCTAGTCCAACCTCCATGATCAGGCAGAATCTGCTAGTGCTCGTTATTCAAGCTGCTTTTGGAGATCTCCAGGGAAGGAGATTCTGCAGTCTCTCTGGACAAGCCTATTCCAGTACTCTGTCACCATCACAGTAAAAGTTTTTCCTCATGTTCAGACAGAACTTCCTGTGTTTTGTTTTGTGACTTTTGCCTTTTGACAATCTGTTCATATCCAAAGAAGCGTACTGAGGGTCAGAAGATGGTGATTGTGCACTTAATGAATCATAAATGCTTATAAACCCATGAGTACTTATAAATTTGTAAGAACCTGTATCATCTATGATAGTCCAACTTGCCCTTGGACCCTTAAAAAGACCGTGCTTTGCCTTGCAATTTAGTAACAGCACTGGAGACCTGCTGGTCTTATTCCAAGGCTGATGGACTGGAGACCCAGTGTAAGGCCTATGACCATGACAAAAACATTCTTTTGACACCAGTTTGGATTTAGTTAAATTTCAGACAAATTTCAATTTTCTTTGAGCTGTCAAGATGTGCTTCTGAGATGTGAAAAACAATGTGCATTTTTAATTGATCTTAGTAAGATTCTTTTGCTCAGTTCAGTATTCACAGTTTATATGCTTGCAAGGAAAAAAAAAAAAAAGATTAATCAGGTGAAAACAATAAAAACTGTTTATAAAATAAAATAAATTTTATGTTTCTGACAAAGTCCAACCTTCTCATGCAGCAGTTTGTGTGGAAACATCAGCCATCATTTGGTACAAAATGTTATAGTGTACAAAGGTTTGGAATTCAGGTCTGTCACAGGCATTGTATTTTACACCTTTGAGAATTAGAATATGCTTGTCTGTGTAGAATTCCTACCTGCATACAGTTCTGAGTAGTTGATTCACTCTGAGCTCAAATACTACTACACAATTTTGAGATTTAGATGAAGATTTCTAGTTTAAGCTAAACACATTATACACTTTTTTTAAAAAAAAAACAACTGTATTTTTTGTTTCTGATGAGTTGTGTTTCATTGTGTGTTATGATGATCATCTGAAGAGGTGAGAAAAATAGCTGGAATAAAACCATTTGGTAGCATTACTGAAATTGCCCTATTCTTTCTTGTCAATCTATAAATAACTTACAGTCATCATAACTCCCTCCCAAAATAATTATTTTTGGTAGCTAAAGATTATCTAATAAGGAAAAAATTTAGTCCTTATTGAATTTAAGCATGGATTTTTAATCAATTTTAAACTTGAACTTATTCAAATCATTAATTTACAAATTATACTAGAAATACATAGCAAAATATTCACAATTTATTTATCATTAGCTGGATTGATATATTTCTGTGAGATAATTAAAGGCAATAAAATTCTACTAGTCTAGTTACAATAGGTGTCACTACACTATATGTTACAAAAAACATGAAAGAATAAAGTGAATATAACTTCCTACTCACACAGCTTTTTAATAAATAGCACTTTCCATCAGTCTGTCAGAGATCTCTTGTCTACAGATATTTCTGACTGCAGACAACAATGTAATATTTATGCTTCTTGCGTAAGGAGTTGCAGTTAATTAGGACAATAAATCAGTTTGCTCTCAAGGGCATAGAAAGACAAACTTTTATGGATTTACCACCTCAGAAGGTGATTTAAACTGTCTGAATGACTTTGCATAAAGTTGATTTGGAATACTTACATGACACATTAGTTAAATGCAGCTGGTACTTTCAGGTAAGAAATAATGATGATCACTAACAGCAGGAGCATCAGCCCCATACCTTTTTGCTAATTGTTCATTGATGCACTAGATCAATCCTAGATCATCCATCTAGTTTTCAGAAATATCATTACCTAATGCAGCGATATCACCTGATATGAGGTCTGCTGGGTTAAAATAATCCTTCAAAAGGTGGTTTAATTTTTAGGTATACACCAGTTGTGATTCATGCTGCCAGTTTTTAATTGTTATTGGGTTGTCAGATTAACGTTGAAACGTAGCAAATACATGTTGGGATTCCCAGAATTGTGCTGTTCCTCTTAATCTTTTATCAAAGAGGTATACCTGAGAATGTAAAAGTGAGTTCTGCCTAGCCGTAAACTATGTTTTCTCTGCTTTAATTATTAATTCTATACCTTTGCATACTTCCTCACAAAGCGGCAGCTGTTTACAGAGCTCTTACTTCTGTAAAGAAGTCAAAACTATTCCCGCAGGGCAAAATACAAGCCCATTAGAATGGCTACTCTAATTTGCCTAAGACATTTCTTCACCTCTACAGTGGTATAATATGCTAAACCTCTAAAATATTATTTATATAATACCTACTGCTTTTTGTTTTAAGAGGGATTTAGAAGGTAGTTGAGTCTGATCTGATTTATCTTAAATAAGTGACCTCTTATGGAAGAGATTTGATTCAGGTCTTTCACGTCCTACCTAAAAAAACAATTTTCACTAACCCAAGTAGAAGCTACCATGGCCTGTCTAAAACCTACCAGGGCATATCATACAACTGTATTGAATTCTTTACAGCTATTGAGCAAAATATAGTTTACGAGTCTTTTTGCTTGATCAATATTCATTTCAGAATACTTTGAAATTCTTAGTAATATTGTTAAATAGTAAGGTGTAGCAGAAATGCTGAGTCATGGCCTACAGCAGTGATCGAGCACCTGTTGGGAAGATAGGGCCAACATAGCAGAGCTCAGGTGATGCAATGTGCCTGAGTGACCAGAAGGGGTGGAGCCAGGATTGTGGTTTCCTTAAATGAGGAACCTCATTGAAGGGTTGGCAGTGGAGGTGAGGGTATCTTTTGCTGGAGATCCCCGTCTCCTTGAGGCTTTCCAAAGGTAAATGGTTCTTTTCCTTCATTTCTGTGGCTGCTGCATTTGGGCTCGTTCTCATTTGCTGTAGTCAAAGACTTTGTCACCGCACTATTACTGTGGTACTTTCCATCCCATTATAGCATTACATAAGGTTATACGTTCAAAAATTCCGTGGAATGCAACCTGGCTGAGTCGTGGATTTTGTAAGCCAAATGTTTTCTACTACCTGCACCTAAAAGTTGACTCTTTACTCTTATTTACATCAAAATTTGCTATGAGGAAAATGTTTAAACTGGTTGAACTCGTCTAGTGTTTAAATTGTACTCCAATACATGCAACTTTTTTTTTACAGAGGACCATTTTAAAACCTTGTTTAAAATAATAATAATAATAAAAAATCCAGCAACAGAAATACAGCCTATCATCAGATATTTCTCAGTAGCTTAATACTTTATTGAACTAGTCTTCCTTAGTAAAAAGTATTATCTCCATATCCAATGTTTTTCTAAATATTTATTTTTATACATTTCAACGTTCTTGTATATGTGACTAATACACAGTATGTTTAAATATGTTTTCTTTCTTCCTATTAACATTTGATTTATTCTGATAATTTAGTAAATAATGTGAAATAATAACATGAAAATGAGTTTTCAAGCACAAACTCTAGAAACTAGGTGAATACAGAAATGTCTGAAAAGCTAACAGATGTGGTGTTGGAATAAGCAACAAACATCTAACACACAGGATCCAAGTATCCTTCCAAGCTCTTGGATCTGATTGTACTCTGGCTGCAGGGTGTTTGTTTGTTTGTTTTTCTCCTGAGGCTAAAGCTGATATATAATCAGCTGCTCTTTGAGAATGATACTTGGGCAGAGTTATTCTGATATTATTTTGGCCTCTTTTCCTGGTCTTTCCAGGATTTTTGAGTCTCTCTATTCTGGGGATATGACCAGATTTCTGGGAAAACTGCTGTGTACAGGCTGTTTCTCCATACTCAAGCTGACGATCAAAATGTTTCCTAGTAACGTAGTCCACTTCAGGTTATGTTTGATCCTTACAGATAAGTGCTTTTGATGTTGATATGATACTACATAAATCTTAAGTTCATAATTTGCTGTTGTAACAAAGTAGGAAGCTACATAAATCACGTGCTACAAAACTATGTTTTGATTCATTATTATTGTCTTTAATTACAGGATCATAATACTTTTCCCTTAGGGCTTCATGTAATATGCGGGATGGATAGTTCACTTGGGATAGAACTACAGGAAGACTTTGCATAAGAACCAGTTTTAAAAGTTTTGTTTGTTGATGTCCTTTGCTCCCTCAGTTGTTCTTCAGTTTCACTCTATCAGATCACTGAAATGATAGATTTTAAAACCAGTTAAAAATATGTCTTTGGCTTTGTATTTTTTTTCTTTTCTGTATATTTTTGATCAGGTTGGTACAGTAACTTGGTATATAGTGCAACCATGTAGATTGTTTCACTGATGCAAATCAAAGAACCGTAAACCAAAGCAGTAGAGTAGGATGAAACAGCGGAGTGAAGGAAAAAAGAAGTCTTAAATCTATTTTACACATAGATAAGCTTTAAAAAGATAAAATACCAAATCAGTAGTCCCTGGGAACGTTTTCCAATAATTTCTAATTCTAGCATAACCCTGGTAATTATTTTAGCAATTCAGTGATTAATTCAAAGTGAGCCATTTTACTTGGAGGCTTGACTAACCAGGTTACTTAATTTTATTTACTTCTTTTGTTTGAAATGCAACTTCTGCTGACTCACACAACTTTTATGAAGGCTTTAGCTGAACGAGTTTTAAAATTCTTCAAAATTTTAAATATCTTTAAAATTACTTAGAATTAACTTACACTACATCAGTCAAGTGAAACAAATGTTTCAGTTAACATCTTGGTAAGTGTACTTTCCAGCCATACGTGAGACATCTTTTCCTTAAAGCAAAGCAACACAACAAGAACAACAACAACAACAACAAAAAACTGCTTATTTGTTTATTTTCTACCTGACATTTCTGCAGATCAGATCCAGGACTCCAAAGTACAGTGCCTAAAAAAAACTCAAGCAGACAATCTAGAACACAGGGTAATTTTATTGTAATAAGGACACATTGCACCATGTTTCTTCTGTATATAAATTCATCTTGTTAAAGAAATGAAGCTTGGTTCTATAATAAATAAAAAAAAAATCACATTATTATATAATGCAAAGATTACATTTTGGATTGCCCAACAGCTATAATGTTTGTTTTTCATAAGATTAGAGTTCATTCTTGCAGCTTCAGGGCCATCTAGTACTACATCATTCATCATCATGTGTTTATCCTATCCTTATCCTAAAAGTAAATAATGTTTATCAGTCCTATACTACCCACTGTAGATGCACACTGGAAGTATTCCAGATTTAAGGTTTAAACCATTTTCTATTGTTACATTGTATCCATTTGTAACAACAAATTTTCTAGATATATTTTGAAAAGAAAAGTATATTTCTGCATAGGTGAGTAAATGTTACCTTATTAAGGAAAAGAAATGCCTTCCATACTTAAGACAGAAACAGTGAAATGTTTTTGTCTTCCTATAAAAAGAGTAGTTGGTATATCTTAAACTTTCCTATGAAGCCTTACACACCAGGGATCAGTATTGGGCAGCTCCTGGGTGCTGTTTAATATCTTTATTCATGATCTGGACAAGAGGATTGAGTGCACCATTGGTAAATTTGCAGATGACACCAAGTTGGGAGGAAGTGCTGATTTTTAGTGTGGAAGGCTCTGTGGAGAGATCTTGATAGTCTAGATTGATGGGTTGAGGCCAAGAAGATCTCAGTAGTTACAGAAGGTGGGTGAAATATTACTCACAACAGCTATTTCTTAGTTCCTAGTGAAGTTAAGCATGGAGCATAAGAAGAATCCTTTAATATCTGCATATAAGGCAAAATTAAGATACTATTTTCCAAAGGGTTCATAAATGAATCGACATACTTCTAATGATTAGCGTAATGTTTGCTGGAATTAATACTCCAATATAATTAAAGCCTTACAAACTTTTGATTTAGACTGCATGGTAGAGGTGAATATCAAACTTATTTTGAGGACTTCTACTTCAGGCAAGCGTTAAAATATGTGGTGAAATATTTTGGGTTTTTTTGTTTGTTTTTAAAGTATTATTAAGTATTATTGTGTGTGTTTTGTTGTTTTTTTTTTTAAGTAAGTTGCTGTAATTTAACCGCTTATATTTTATTTAATGAGCTAAAAGAAATTCTTCCATATAGTTCCTTTTCATTGGATTATTTCTGTAATGGTATTAAGAACTTAAACTGCTCTTCTCTTTCTTTACTGATTAGCTAAAGCATAAGTTGAATATGGAGGAATCATATCATAATATTATATCATAAATGTAAATTGAATAGTAAGGAGTAAAATAAATGTTACTGAACAGAAGGATTTCTTTCATGTATTCTTCTTATAAATGCTAGTGAAAAAGCACATTGGGGAACTGTCAGGAACTTTTGTTTGCTTCAACAGAACTGAACTCAAAGAAAGTAGTGATTCTTCTTTGAGTGGTCTGTCTATTGTTAACTGTTTTGCATATTAAGGTAAGTGGATTAGTCAGCACGGTTATTTTCTAAAGGGCCGGAGGTGATCTTACGATCTTGAACTTCTAATGGAGCTTTTAAAATGCGGAGTTGCACTATCAAGCAATACATTGAGTTTTATCCAAAGAGCTGAAATGAGAGCAATTGCAAGAGCTACTGTCACAAAACTGAAAAATCTATCCTATTTTTTTTTCTTGATTTCTGTTTTACCATAAGATAATGAAGAATACTATGAGGACAACGGCCTCTACATTACTAGCTGCCTTTTTAAGTGGCAACTTGTTGAACATTAATAGTTAAAAAGTATTTGCTAAAAAAAACCAAACAGTACTGTTTTAATCAGAAAAGCATCTAAGAAAGATTCTTCAGTGTGGACAATAAGGGTTGATGGGGAAATAGTTGCTATGGAACTATTTTCTGAAGTAGTGTGGAATGACAATGTTTAGCATGATTTAATTTACATCTCTGCTAGATTTTCTGAAGGATGATGTGGCTGTAGATATCACCAGTAGTCTTCCAGAAAGAACAGCTCAGAACTGGTAATAGTTACTTCCTCAAAAACAGTAAAAATCTTTATCTCCTCACTCCCTGTTAGCAAGATCATCAAAAGTAGTAAAGAATCTATCTTCTATTTTTTTTTTTAATATTTCATCTGGTGTTTGTCTAGTAAACTAGAGCAAGCTCCTAGTATTATTTCAAGAAACTGAAGCTGACATTTCATAGTTTTCTGATCAAGAAATGTTTTTCTGAGTCACTGCTAATTTTATAAAGAGAGGAGTAAATTTGCAGGCTTTTCAGCCAAGCCTTAATTGTGAACCACTCAGACAAAATAATCTCAGGAGATCAGATAATTACCCTTATCTGCAAATCCATCCTTCAAGTCCTATAGGTCAAAATATCACATGAGTCAAAATGTACACATTATTAAATATAACATATATATAAATATAAAATAACATCTGGCAAATTGAAAGGCAGAGTATGGCAACTGAAATAATTATGCTTTGTTTGACATTACGCGTGCTTCTGAGACTTATTCTTACTTGAAACACTGCTAAATATGTTTAAAAATTAAGTAGATTGTAGTGCCGGGGCTGTGGTTTTCAAAATTTCTCTTTTCCCATCTAATTCTCTGCTTTGGCAGAGAATACATTTGGGTGTTATCCAGTGCCTATTTGCAAGGCTGTCTCCCACAGGAACTTCTTAATAGAAAAGGAAAGGGAGAAAGCATTCTGCCACCATTAGGTGGCTCACTATGAATATATTTGCGTTGAAACTAGCTGTGTTACCCCTCCTCCACTTTGCCTTGCTCCATGTCTGGGGCTGCTTCTGCTGCTATGAGCTTTTTTGCTATGTGTGAGTCATTTACAGGAATAAGGAGAAAAAGACCCTGTCATTGAGTTCCAGAATAGCTGAGACCTGGGTCTTGCTTGCTCTGAGGAAAGTGTTCACAAACTGCAGTGTAAGGAGAGGTCTATTTGCCTCCCGTTACTGCCTGCCCCTTTGTTCCTTGTGTCCTTGGCAGAGGCTGAAAGAACTGGGCCTGTAATACTTGGTCCCTGCTGTGCCACTTAAAGAAATAATAAGCCATTGTCTTCATTAAGCAAGCCTTGTTTTAGCAAACAGAATTCAGATACTAAAAAGGGAACATTTTTAAGGAGGGAGAGTTAAGAGACAGGGATGCTTTACAAAATTCCCTAGAGAAACTGCTTTGTTTCCACTATTTTATTGCTACTTACTGAGAAGATTCATATTCAAATAGGTTGGGGTTGTGAATCGGTCGTTTGCACATTCTCATGCACCCAGGAAGGCTATGATTATGGCTAATTACAATGACGAATGAAATCCTAACAAGAGTGCTCAATCAGATTGCTGTTCATGCATGAAGCAACTAAGACTAGCCAATGGAGGTATGATTTTGGTAATTACAAACAATGGGACTAAGTTGAAAAAAGCTTAGTAAATCTGCTCGAGACAAAATAAGGTCTAATTAATCACTTTAAGTTCTGAATTCTCCAGATGATCTGCATGCTCTGTTCTATTTAGCATTCTTTTGATAGACTTAGTCTAAGGAGCAAGAATGCTTCCTTTTTGCTTATACTTTCACTGAATAGAATGCAAGTGTTTCAAAATACTCTGACTTTCCTTTTGTGACAACTATGTTGCAACCTGTTTTTTCAGGCCAGTAGATGGAATGTTAGAAAAATAAACATGCTGCTATTTGCCTTGCTAGCAGTGTCATTATCTTCTTTGAGAAAACACAATGAAGTTACATTCAGCTGTCATAGTATTACTGACCTCATTCCCAAACCTTATTTAATGGGAGTTTTGATGTTGCCTCCAATGATTTTAAATTTGCCTTAAAAGGTATTTCTATTCAGGCTATTAAAAGTAAATCACTAAGTACTTATAAAATATTTTAAATTTTTTTTTTCCTTATTTATGGACAAGGAAATATTAACAGCAAATTATATGAAATGTAGACTAAATTTTTGACAATGAAATTCTGAGAGCTGTTTTTTGTTTGATACTTTAAATACTAATTCCGGTTTTTATTTTAATCATTCTATTACATGAGTCAATATTTTTGTATAAGAAATCCTCATGTTTAGATTGTCTATATGGAATCACTATATTGAGAATAAATAATATGTGAGTAACCCATAACATGACTTTGGTACATTAGTGGACATTTCAGGAGCTATTGTAGTATCAGTTAGCATAAAAAGACTTCAGTGAGATCTTGCTTTGACATATCTTTTGAGAGAAGCCCTTTAAATTTTGAACATTTAAATATGATCATTCTTTACATTTTGTATTAAATAATAGTTTTTCATATTAAAGTTTCCGCCACGTTTCTCCATCCTCAGAAAGCTATACATCTGTCTCTATAAATATTCATGAAATACTAAAGTATTATATACTCATAAAATCTATAGAATTTTTTTCCTTTTATTTTACTGCCATGTGAAAATCCAACAACCATTAAATGAAAAACTAACTAAAAGTAAAAAGCACTTTGTACCATAGATATTTGTGTGAGTCAGTCCCCACTATGTCCTATTGGGTTTGTTTCTCCCATTCAGAGATGTTGGAACTTTGTCCACAGGCCATGTTTTAATCTTTTAAAGTACACCAAATACTTCTTTTGTTGCCAAGAGTGTTGATGAGGTACATAAAGAGGTTGAAATTTTTTAATGAGTACATCAGTACTGGACTAGAGACAGTTTTCATCACTCCTATTTTTTTGAAGTCTGTGTTAAAAATGATAAAGCTTAGATTTGAAGTGCTGAAGTAACTCTAACAAATAAGTTTAAAGCTGGTTGTTTCATGTGATCTTACAGATTTGCTAATAAAGTTTCAATTTACGTGAAAAACTTTTACCCATGATTCTTCTGAAATAAAAATTGTATGCATGTATGCAATAAAAATAATGCATGCTGTGATGTACTACCCAAGATGCAGTGCTGCTTCCTTTATTCTCTCAAAATACATAATTTTTGTAGTGTGGTTCAGCCACGTGCAAGTCTTGATGGCCTTTATTCTGTCATATGTTGGATTATCCAAGTGTACACAAATCTCTTATTAAGGAGTAATGGAACCTTCGCTATCGGCAAGACTCAGGCTTATGGAAATCTCTTGATAAGCCATTGAGTATGGTCCTTCAAGAAGTGATTGAGCCAATGAATTATGTTTTTTTTTGCTGCTTCCAAAATGGTCATCTTTCCCTATTGGCTACTACCATTTCCTTTGGTTAAGTTCAGCTGTTCAACTCAGCCTCAGAGAGACAGTTTTGTTCAGTAAACTGCCAGTGGATATAGTGTTCTGTGGATCTGGTGAGCTGCGTTGATCAGCAAGAGATGAGAACAGTGCCAGAATAATTAGGACAGCAAGATAGTGTGTGTGGAAGTAGGGAGAGAGAGAAGCGAGACTGCTTTTTTCATGTATATCAGGCAGCTAGATTGTTTTAGTTGCCCTGCCTGCTAGGTTGTATTTATTATCTTGGGTTCCTTCCATTTAAAAATAAAAAAAATTAAAAAAAATTGTTCAGAAAGTGTCCTTAAAAAGGTTTTTTCCTCCGATTGCCTCTAGTGTTCCTTAAATACCTGTACATCTGTATGGAAAGCTTTTGTGCAATCTTGTTTGATTTATTTTTTTTTTCAGTAGTTCAGTGAATTAAAATCATCTGAGTTGTATGCTGAACACTTGGATATTCTGAAATTAATTAGGTAATCTAGTTCATAGCTAGGTCACACACACTGTTCATGATCTAACAAAGGGCAGAAGCAATCATTTTGCCTGGCTGCAGTTTTCATTTGGCGTAATATAAATTAGAAACTTACTTGAATATGACGATGTACTTAAGCTGAAATTCTTATAATAAATTCTTCATGTGGTGCTTATAAACTAATCTCACTTGTAGGTCTCCCTGCTAGTGAGACCACCACCTTTCATTCCTTTGTCTGTGCATTTCTGTTCATTCCACATATCCTGTGCATCTTCATTTCACCATTTCTTATTTTGATATAAGAAAAAAGAGTAAAAAGGACTATTTATTTTAAAGAAAGAAGTCTGTCTTCCTCACTGATGTGAAAATCAAGATAGGAAACAATAATTCCTAGATCAGAGAAATCAAACAATGCTAAAATAAGACAGGTACTTAAAAATAATGTCTGTAGTTTTATTCTGTGCATTTATTGAGAATGAGAATTTTTTAATCATCTCAAGCTAATGGTTCTCTAAAACAGCTGGCTAACATCTTTACTCCAACTTAATTTTCAGTTATTACAAGTTCTTTAGCAAAATTCTTTAGACAAATTCAAATAATAGTGTAGCAGTGTGGCAGATGAGGAGGAAGGTCTTAATGTAAGTCCTCATTCTGTTGACATATTTGTTTTTAATGCACAAGAGTTAGAGGAAGTATCCCGTATTTACTGGATCTAACTTTCCATTACTTTTTTCTGTGACAATATAGTTATGTCATAAATGATAATGTCCAGAATATTCCAGAACTGACATATGTCAGTAACAATTTGATGTGAAAGTGTTATATTTAGTAACAAGCTCAGATGTGTTAACTATATCCTCAGTTTAAATAGGTAAAATCTATTCTTCCATGCAGTTTTGCTTCAGAAAGTATTTATCACCTCCTTAATTTTAGTGATAGTAAAAATTGAAGAAGTTACGCTTTAGAGGTAAAAGCAAGAAACATATATCACTTAAGATTGAATTTCATTTTGGAATGATGAACATTTTCTTAGTTTAGGTAGCTGGTAACTTATGCACACATTGCATGTGTATGTATATACTGCATATTTTGCAGTTATGATAAGAACAAAGTAAGAACAATAAGCTCTCTGAATGCTTTGACAAGTATCTATTTGATAATCTTGTCTATGTTAGCAGATTTGGTAAGTGCCCCATTAATTTGTAACAAAGTGTATGCTAGAATGACATAATTCCATTTGTTTTATAAAGTTATCAAAAGTTTGGTCTGTATCCTTTTACTGACTACAGACTTTGTTGATTCTTTATGTACAAATGTAGCAAGCAACTATTTGAAAGTCATTAGTGACACATACCATGTATGTTTAATAGAAAACATTATTACCATCTTTAGGCAGAAAACCTTAAATATTTTTTTTTTAATTTGTAATTAGACACAGTATATATTGTCAACTTAAAACCAACACGCATATTTTCTGTAGTTTCTGCTTTATAAATATTGGACAGTAGTATTCTCTTCAGAAAAGTTAAAAATAAATGGAAGAAAGACAGACAAGAAAGACAGCAAGATTTCTTGCTCTTGATGGAGCATTTGTTGCCAACTGAATAGGAATTGACACAAACTGTTTTCTGGGTAACCTACAGATGCTCCAGAAAGAATATCTTATGGCGAGCGTTCTTCTAGGCAGTGTTATTAAGGACCGTGTCAGAAATTAGAAGAAAAGCTATAGAAACGCAAGTATTAAGGAAAATATTTTTACTGAAAGTTTTTTCAGGGCATATTTTTAATTCCCTGGACTTTATTAAAATTGTTTTATAATAATACTGTTTGATTAATGTAAATTAGGACAAGTCTCTCCAAATCTGTTAATGGAAACAATACCGCCATGTTGAAACCCACAGGCAGTGTTTCATTAACTGTTGATAACTTTTATATATCTTTAGCTAGAACAATAGAATACAGAAGTAATAAATACTGCTGTATAGTTCTGGGCTTAAAGTGATGCATTACATTCAAACCCAGAACTTTATGACTTTATTCAGAACATTTTAATTAATTTTAAATCACAAAAGTGCTGTAGTTCTTCAATTTCATATTGTTGGGTGTTTGTTTTTTCTCTATTCTGGTCCGTGTTGCTAGTAATTTCTTCCTGAAGCTTATGGAAGGCAGAAAACCTTGCTGTTAGAATTAACTTTTCAGTGGAAGCTATTCTAGTTGACAAACAAGCAAGAAAAAGAAAACAAAACTATGTTAGGAAAATTTTATTTGTTTAATTGTTGTTAAGAAATTTCTGCCAGTTTTTTCCACGTGAAACACTTTCTATGCATCTTGGAAAAAGTAGAGTTTATAGTACAAGCCTAATAGTCTATTCAGACATAAATAGAATAAGATATATTTGCATAATAATTATGGTTGTAATGTTGAGAATAATATGATTCTAAGAGAATTGCTAAATAGAGACATTGCAAAAAAATGTGTATATAACTTGCTTTAAAATGTATGCTATTTAATAAAAACCTGGGAGGCCAGAATGTTTTTAATGACATTTAAAACAGTCAAGAATAAATATCTCACAGGAGAAGTTATTTTAAGAAGCACTAGCCTGTGAAAATAAGTAATTGGAGTAAGTCAGAACTATCTGCTATTAGTAATCCACCAATCAGTTTACATCCTCTGGAAAGTTATATATTGAATGCAACATACTTCTAGAGAATATGAATTGTAGGGATGCTTCTTAATGCCTGTGATAAGGGCATATTATTTATCTTTGATAAATGTAGCTGTGTAAAACAAGACTTTTTATACCACAGTGGATGAAAACATAATGAATACCATGTTTGATATCAATTGAGAGAGATCTTAGTAACATACCTGAATTATTCCATTCAGCCATGTCACACTGGAGTTTGAAAAGTTGTCTTACATTTACAAAATAGGCTCTATTTATCTTAAAGTAGGAGTATTCTTACTAGGTGAAATATTTGCCAAACATAGTTCAATCTCAGAAATATTTTTGGGAACCTTGATTCTAGGATTGGAGGATTAAAAAAAAAAAAAAAAAGAAAGAAAAGAATCAACCAAAATGTAGTAAATAATACAGAAAAGAAATATCCCTTATTCTGTCCATTGTTTATAATAATTTTCCTTCTTGCAATTAATTATTTTACTTTTTGTGCGTAGTAACAAAGTAATTCTTGTGTATTCTGTTAGAAAATTTTCAAAATTTACTTGCTAGTCCTTTTCTGTATCCACTTTTTGTTATATCTTGAAACTTCTCTTGACATGTAGCTAAGTGTTATTTACCTACTTGTAGGGGTACTGCCTGTTTTATTTCTATTACTAAATTACATGAAGAAAGAAATATTACAAGATTATATTGTGGCTTCAGTTGGAAGGGACCTTAAAGCTCCAACATCCTGCAGTGTGCAGGGATATGTTCCACTAGATCAGGTTGCCCAGAGCAACGGGGCCTTCCAGGATGTGGCGTCCAAACCTTCGATCTTGCCAACCTCATAGTGAAGATTTTTTTCCTAATATCCATTCTGACTCTTCCCTCTTTTTAGTTTAAAGCCAGTACCTATGTCCTATCAGTACATTTCCTGATAGAATCCTTCCCCAGGTTTCTTGTAGGCCTCCTTTGAATAGATATTCTCTCTTTTTTTTTTTTATTTAGTTAATATGTTTGACTGACAATTATACATATCACCTCAAACTGTAATTCAGGCCTGCTGTAAGGTTACTGAAGTTGATAGGAAACCTCTTATTCATTTTAGAAAGAGAGATCCTAGCCCTGAATAAGAAAAAAAACATTGCACTTGAATTCAGAGAATCCTGAAGGTATAGTTTCATTGTTCTGTTACTCAAAGTAGATTTAAAACTCAATTTTTTTTTATTTTCTTTTTTTATTCAGAGTCCTATAGATGTTATAAGACCCTATGGAATAACATATTACTTGTAAGAACAAGATACTATCATACTAATTTGAAGGTCTGTTTGTCTCCTTTCCAGCAGTTATTAGGCTGAAATAGTTAGGAAAATTGCCATCAACCAGGTACGTGTTTCTACTTTATTTCCCTGGTGTGCTCTTCCATTTCCTAGAAATAAGTGGCTTAGCAGCCTCCTAATCTGGATGTTAAATTCAATATTTTTGAATTTAGGAAGACTTTCCTAATCTTCTTTAACTTATTAATTTGATCTCTGTTATATTCTTTGTCAACAACTTTTCTGCAATTTCATTTTGCATTGTATGAAAATGAAACGTTTTCTTTCATTTTAAGTTTATGCCCGTTTTATTTTTCTCTTTTATAATGAAGAAAGTTGAAGTATTGTTTTTTATTCACTCTACCTATATTGTTTATGGTTTCTGATGTGTCATGCTCAGTCATCACTTTTTCGAAACAGAAAACCTCTGGCCTACTTGGATCTATCCAATTAAAAAAGAAGTATACATGCTTTAAAGTTGTATGACTAGAAATTTTTGCAGTGATCAAGCACTGTGAATTTATTACCTTATATAATAAAGTTTTAAGACCAGCACTTAAAATTTAGTAACACCTGCCACCATTTTATTAACCTTATTGACTGTCACCAAACAATATGCCTGCATTTTGAATGCACTGTCTGCAGGGTCTCCAGGATCTTTTGCCTATGTCATGCACGTAAAATTAGGATTGATTGTTTTTCATCATCTGCATTTACCAGTAATTAATTTAATCTATTGTGTTATCACCATTTTCTATTTAACTTCTAATTATACTGAACAATATGTGCCACCACATATCTCTTTGGAATCTCACTTGCAATGTCTCCATGTTTTGGAAGCTGACTTTTGTTCTATTCCTCAAATATATAATTCAACGTGGTACTTGTTTATGAGATTATTTTCTTAGCTATTTTATGCCTGTTTATTTTCTCCTGTGTGATTCTGGCACTCTGTGCACATCTGCAGTTTCAGACACCTACCCAAAAAGCATTTGTAGGCCCCTTCTGTAGATAGTGGAGAAAGAAGTATTCCCAAGGACAAATTCAAGTTATAACTACATTACCAGATACTATGGTGCAATTTAAATTGGTATGTGAAATAGTGGTGGTAACTTTATATTCATGCTTCTAGTGGAAATGCTAAGAAGTGATTGAGCATCTGGTGGGAATGCAGGGCATTCCCAGCTCAGGTGCATGCAATGTATGTGAGCCACCAGAAGGGGTGGATCCACTCCTTCCCAGACCTCGTTTAAGGGTTGGCAGTGGAGGCAAAGGCATCTTGCCGGAGATCCCTTCATACCTGAGGACATCCAAAGGTAAGCAGCTCTTTTCCTTAATTTCTGCATCTGCTGCATTTGGGCTCATTCTTATTTGCTGTAGCCAAAGACTTTGCCAACCTGATATCATCATGGTACTTTCTATCCCTTTAAAGCATTATAATGTTGTTTGTGGCTCTAGAGGTTTTTTTCCTGAGTAGCTGTGGTTTGATTTTGTGGATGGAATACCTATCAGTAGTTGGAACATGTCTTCTGATTTAGTTTTATCTAAAAAGAATCTAATTCAAGCATTCTAAGTTCACTTTATAGTATGAGGATAAGCTTCCCTTCAAATGCATATTCTTCCTCAAAACTAGTGCGCTAACAAAGACCTTCCTCAGAATGAATAATATAGATCTGTCAAGAATTGTTCCCAGAAAAAAACTTTTCTTTTGATTATCAACAGTGGACACTAGAGACATTATGCTAACTTTATGCAGGTGTGAACAGAAGACTTTATGGATATTTTCCAGATGTACTGATATGAAACAGAATAGCATTGTTTGTGTAGTTGGCTGTTTTATGGCTTAGATGCTACGTAGCTTCTGAGACTTCTTTGCACCCTTCCAAATACATTTACATATGTAATCGTTAATTTTATTATCCATTTTAGCAGTTCGAGTGTCATGTTCTGTTCTGCTGCTACTAGCCTCTACTTAAGTGATAGGAACTCTACTGTAAGTGATGCAGAAAGTTCATAGTTGTATTTTGCTCTAAGATCATTTGTTAGGTATGTACAATTTTTATTAAACATAGCACTTCCCATCGTTGTTTCGTCAAGGCATCTCTGGAATCTTTTTGTTTGTTTGTTTGTTTTTGTTTTTGTTTGTATAGGGGGGAAAAAAAAGCAGCACATTATAGCTTATGTGGCTTTGTAGACTTTGGACTTTTATTTCTGAGACTTGAAACGTGTCAGTAGTAAAACTACAAGTCGATAAACTCGTATTATTCTTAACTGCTAAATTAAGCAATGGAAATGATTTTTAGCTTTTAACCTATATCTGATAGATATTTTTTTTTCTGCAGGAGTGAATTAAGACTGTTGTTTACTGTCTAAATCAGATTTGTCAGACAAGAACTCTCCAGTAATATTTTTAAGTCAAAACAGATTAAATTGTTTTGTGATCTGTGATCACAATCACAAATAGTTGTTTTCTTTCTTATAGTTGCAGGTAGATTTCCATATACCTGTTTCCAGGTATATTATATTTCTAAGTTGAATTTGGAAAAGAGATAAAGCAATCTAGGCGGAAGTGCACTTTTTATTAAAAATTTAATCTACATTCAGTACTCAAATATGCATCTAACTAATAAACTGTTAGGATGTTAAAGTTCTGATTGCTTTCTATTTAGAAGTTTTGCTTAAGATGTTTAAAGTTTTTGTTTATGTTCATAATACCAAATATTAAACTTAACCTAATCTGTAAAAAAAAAAAAAAAGTAAAAGCACCAGTAATGCCAATATACTTTAGATTTTCCTTGAGAGATAAAATTACAGTAATAAACAACAAAAGATGTGAAATAAAATGAAATAAAGCCTATTGAAGAAAAACTGAGCACGTATTTAAAAATTGACAGAAATTTAGGAAAGAAATTAGTAGGCAATGTTGCTCAGACACCAGAATGTCAGAATATACGTTGTTGTAAAGAAGGATTATTATAAAAGCCCAACATGAAAATTCAATACAAAATAAATATATTACCTGATTTGAGACATCAGTATCTCCTGAAGAAGCTGTGAGCCCATGGCTTGGACAGGTACACTCTTTGCTGGGTAAAGAACTGGCTGGAGGAGTGGGCCTGGAGTGTGATGGTGAATGGAGTTAAATCCAGCTAGTGCCTGGTCACAAGTGTTGTTCCCCAGAGGTCTGTATTGGCTCCTGTCCTGTTTAATTTCTTTGTTGATGACCTGGAGAAGGAAACTGAGTACACCTCAGTAAGTTTGTAGATAACACCAGATTTTGAAGGAGTATTGATCTGCCTGGGAGTAGGATGGCCCATTAGAGGAATTGGACAGTCTGGATGGGCTGAGACCAGTGGGGTGAAGTTCAACAAGACCAAGTGTCAGGTCCTGCACTTTGGCCACAACAACCCCAAACAGCACTACAGACTTGGGGCAGTGGAAGGAAGACTGTGTGGAAGAAATGGCCAGCGCTTGGCTGAACATAAGCCAGCAGTGTGCTGAAGAGGCCAAAGAAGGCCGATGGCATCCTGGCTTGTGTCAGAAATAGTATTGCCAGCAGGAGCAGGGAAGCAGATGCCCCTTGTACTGAGCCCTGATGAGGCTGCACCTTGAGTACTGTGTTCAGTTCAGAGTCTCTCACATCAAGATAGACATGGAGGCCCTGGAGCTTCTTCAGAGAGGAGCAAACAAAGCTGGTGAGTGGTCTTATTATAAGGAGTGGCTGAGAGGACTGGGATTGTTTCTTCTGGAGAAGAAGAGGTGCAAGGGAGACCTTATTGCTTTGCTTTCTCTCTACTTATTGAAAGGGGACTGTGACAAGATGGGGGCCTTTTCTCCTGCGTGACTAGTAAGAGGTCTAGAGGGCTAAGTTGCACCAACCAGTGGAGATCTTGATTGAATATTAGGAAAAAAATTCTTCTTCAGAAGAATGATCAGACACTGGATCAGGCTACCCAGGAAGGTGGTTGAGTCACTGTCCCAGAGGTGTTCAAGAACATTTATGTCTTACTGAGGGACATGGTTTAGTAAGGAAATATTGGTGGAATGTGGATGGTCAGGCTGGATGATCTTAGAGGTCTTTACCAACTTTAGTCATACTGTGATTCTATGAATCTGTGATCAGATGTTTCTTAACTGTGGAAACAGATCCCCCTAGAGATCATATAATAATTCATTCTGCTGTGTTTGCTCTGAAAGTAATGCCTTCTATTCATTTTCATGGAAACTACAACAGATACAAAAGAGCACAGTAATGTTATTTGACAGAGAAAATTTTCAGCTAGAAAGAAATATTTTTCAATGTAATCACCACCAGTAGATATACATGTTCACCAGCAATGAACAAGAGTTCTTCATTTTGTGATGTGACACCTGTGCATGGCCACTGGGAACATGGCTTGCCTTTGATGTTGAAAGACACTTTCAATGCTGAAACACACCATCTACTGCTTCACAGTGCTCACATTCATTAAATGTTTTATTAAATGAAAACTGTACCTCCACTCAAGAATTTACTCTTTCTTTTCTTAGCTACTGTCAATGCTCACATACTAGTTATATCTCATTGCTATATCTCCTTATTAGAGCATTCATTGAAAGAAACTGTATTGAAATATTTACATGGAATTTTACTGAATTTGTCAGATTAATTACAAAAAGAAAGTTGTTTACAGTAGTAAATCTTTGTTTATTTAAATCTAATTATACTGGTTTTATTTTTGAATTTATCTTTGAACTTATTGGGAAATTGTGGAGATACAGTATGCTTGACACTAGTGACTATTGAGGAAATTGTCTACTCTTCTCAGACATTACCTTTGCTAGAGGAAGAGTGCTTACTTTTATACACATATATATGCATAAATGTGTGTATGTATATGTAGAAATATAAATATATCTCATTCGTTTTCCAACTCAGTATTTGGGCTACATAGATTTCTTGTTTCAAAACATCTTTCTTATAAATTAAAAATTTCTCTTGACAGCATCAAAATAAACATCTACTCTGAGAAGTGATTATACAAAAACGTCAACTCGTTACTTGGCAGATCTATTTCTATTGTGACATTTGAGTCATATACGACACTAGTGACAAAAATATTTTATATTCAGTCACCTAGCTTCAATTACAACAGTGGGGACCCACAAATAGGAATATCGAATAACTCAAATCAGCACACATCTTTTGAAATGTCTATATTTTGGGGGATTATTGATGAGGTAGGAAAACTGATGAAGTTCAGACTCCAGTTCACATTTCTTCCACTGATAGACCGTATAATATAGGAAAAAAGGTAAATAGTTACCCAAAAAGTGTGTGATGGTCCTGAGAATGCCTTCATGTAGATTTATATTTCTTCTTATTTCTCTGTTTTCTTACTGTAATTTCCAATCAGGATTAAAGATCCCATTTTATGGGGTGAAATCAAGTACATTTCTTCGTCAGAAATAGTAAAGCAAATGACATCAACAATTGAGCATCTGTAGCCAAATGGTATTTTCGAATAACAGTTCCATTATCTTGTTGAAGTTCAAAGGACCAGTCATAAAATTTCAACAGCATCTGAAAGCAGCCTCACTGGAACATAGTGAGCGTAAAGAATCCCAGGAAAAAAAATAACAAGAATTAGGTTCTGCTTTTAGAGAAAATGGGTAATCTGTGCCAGATTAGGGCAAGGCAAAAGTTTAAGATTGATATTGGATGAGTCTAATTCAATGTGATATCATGTTGTTAATAACATTTTACAACTGTATTTAAAAAATTAAGTATACAGTCTGTGTCTGTTTACCTCTGTATGTTTTGTGACATGAATGCAAAAGAAGAGTTTCTGATTTTAAGTTTAAAATGTTCCGTTAGTATACATAAAGTTTGAGTGAAAAAGCTAAAGACTATTCTAGCCATGGCATTCACTGAATTCATCTCTTTGCTACTGTCTATCTTGAGGTGTACTTACTTGAAATTCTTGAATGTGAGTGTAATGCATGGAATTTTTTGGCACTGAGATCCATGAAAGCTAGTTATGAGTTAGATGCATGTATCATGCACCAAAGACTAGTGTATGTAACAGATCCACACCCATTGGTTTCCATTTTCTTTGCTTAACTTGACCAGGTGGTCTTATTTAATATTGGTGGAGTTAACATTTATCTTCTCACTAGATAAGAAAGCAATTCAGGTGAAAAATCTAAAATGAAGTTCAAAATTACCTTCAGAGTTTTATAAAGATTTCTATTGCCATCAGAAAAATATCTTCATTCAGAAATGTTTTGCTGCTAGCATTTATTCTTTTGTCACTTTTATGATTACTTTGTTACAAGACTTGGCTAAAAACAAAAATGTTTGAATTTTCAACTTTGTAGGCAGATAAGTTGAAGACCTCAGTTTAAGGTTTTCTGTAGAATGGTTCATGTGAAAGAATCATCTCAATCGATGTAAGCATTCTTTATTTGAGAGTATAAAATTGATTTTTATTTTAAATTATGATGTTTCACTAGGCAGTGAGGTAAACTGTTAAAAGATTGAAAGATAAGGAGATACAGAGAGACAGTAATCTTCATTTTATAAAAAAAGCTAATAGGTTTGAATTCATTTGTGTGTGCCAATCTTCAGAAGTATTGCTACATTTTATTTTAAAAAGTATTCTGGGGGAAAAAGAAAACACAATTTGTCTCAGGAAATTTTCATAGTACTAATTTAATCCACTTTATGAGAATAATGGAAAATATTTAATTCTTCCTACTACTATTATGCAGTACCTATAAGATGTAATCACCCTTTTCTCCCTTCCACTCCATCTACTTTTTCTTAAAAAAAACAACAACAAAAAAACATGTTTAGAGGTTGAATTTTTCTTCATTCTGCTATTTTCCTGTCTCAAACCTTCAATCACTACTTCAGTTTTTCATCCTTCTATCAGGTAAGATAATCAGTATTTGGTGAAATGTGAATGTCTGTTACATATTAGATGTTTGATATTAAGACTTTTTAGTCCAGATAAGGCTATCAAAGGTAGAAATGAGCCCATAAACTAAAATTACTGCATTTGCTCCTTATGCTGTGTTCCTGCATGCTGAAGAGACAAGAGTTTCATATACTGACTTCAGGATAAGAATTAGTGTCCCCTCCCAAAAATACTTTAATAGGGAGATTGACACAGTAATCAGTTAAAATCTCTATTCTTCATGTTCATTAAAATTACTCTGTGCTGCAGACTGCTTTTAGCACTGAGTAGAATTGAATTTATTTTCAATTTTTATTAATTCAGGGGTATGCTGGCATTGTTGAAAGCTGAGATTAATAAAGAACTACAAAACTTGTAAATGAAAGATCAACAAAAATTTCCAGCTTTAATATTTGTCCTCCAGATATCAAATTTTCAAGGGTAACATTTTCTCAGTACATTTTAGCTTAAGAGGAAAAAATTTGTATTTTCATTGTAATCCTTAAGGTTTTAAATAAAGAAATACCCCATTAGTCATAATGACCACTATCTTTTATGACAGTTATGGCAGTGATATCTCACAGCTGATAACTATATTTTGTTCTTTGCTATACTGTTTGTTCTAAGTATGTAAATAATAAAATAACTTTATGACTAGCTATAGTATAGAATTATGGATAATACAAATTCTAGTTCTAATAATGTCATCTCACGAGGCTTACTGTTATTATATAAGAAAGCTAGGCTAGGAAAGCATTATTTTAGATATAACAATAAGAACTTGCAGTCAGGAGTACCAGACTCACAGCTGCCTGAATAACTTCAATTCTGATTATTTTTATCTACTTTCTTGGCATTGAATAAGTCAGGCTTCAGATATTTAAAAAATAAAGTGGAAAAAACAATTGTGAAGACAGACAATTTGACATTGTATGAAAATTTAAATCCAGTATGTTTTTGAGATGTTGACATTCAATCTAATGATTTTCTGGAAGAAATTTGTTTTAATATTTTCAAAATTGAATTCCCAGTGGTGTGAGTTTTTGGTTTTTTTAAGGAAAGAAGTAAAACAAGTTGTTTAAAAAAGACCCTATAATATTAAATATCTGTATCAAGACTTGCTCTTGTAAGTCTTCAACAGCGTGATACAGACAGGCAGGGTGAGAGTCTAATACAGCTTTATTTTGTCTCTGTACTTTCTACTCCACAACACTCTTGTTGGGATCTCCTAAGTAATTCTTTGGTAGCAGTTAGCCCAGGCTTTGAAGGTACATATTCAGTTTATTTGGCAATCCACTGAAATATTTTTGTACACCGCAAATAAGAGAAAAGAGATGATCATATTAAGTGATTTTGTAGCTTTGCTAAACCTTGAATTTTGTATCACAAAGAAAGTGTGTTTTTCCAACATGAGCTAAATATATTATGTTGTTTTTTGTCTCTGTTTATATGGTCTGTCAGACAGCATTCTCTGTCAAGTGGTAAGGAAAACGTGAAAGACTTACGTTGATCATCAGTGATCACATTTGTAAGAGATCAGAGATGTATTTCCCAAACAAGATGTTCTTGCAAAGATATATATTTATGGAAAGTTGTAATACCTGAGTTTCAGTAATCAGTCTTTTAGAAGTGTCTCAACAGATTAATTCATACCCCCTTTATATAACTCAGTAGCAACTGCCTTCTTGAAGCTAATTTGGGAATGGTTGTCACACAGCACAAGTAAATCCTTGAGATGAACCTCTCTCTAACTATATATCTGTAACTGCCACTAATATTTGTTTATTGATTAATTAATAGATCTATATGTAGAAAAATTAAAATGTTAAAACTATGTACATTTTAAAATGCTGTTATTCACTACCTTATCTTTCAATGGTAGCATTTGTAAACTTAAATAATTAAATTGAAATGATACAGAATAGAAAGATCTCAGACTTCAAACAATAGTCTATTCATCTGAAGGAATGAGGAAAATACTGGGAATTAAAGAATGTTGCAGGATTTTGTGGTCTGTAAATTGTCAGCATGTTTTAAATACACTAGTGAAATTCTGAGATGTGCGGAGTGTTTTTATGAGGAGAGAATCATTAGTAACACTGCACAAGGCAGTATTTCCTATCCTGTTCTCAGTCTCTTTCCAGAAGATATTATTTCTCACTGGATCCAGTACAGAGAAAGCTACTGAAATAGCTGAAAGTATATCAAATCTATTTTAGGTAAAGAAAAAAAAAAAAGGATTTTTTTAGACTAGAACATAAAAGGTAAGAAATTTTTGACAGTGGGTTATTACTCATTGCTCCCCATTGTTAATTTTCTTCACAAACCAAATATATTCTTTTCTAACTATTCTGATAAAATATAATGGCATCAGATTTTCCATCAAACTTGTCACAGGGTAGTTTGTATAAAGAACAATAGACACTCAAATCTCCTTTTTTGTAGCTGTTTTTTTTTTATCACAAGGAATGATTTCAATTCCGTAGCAAGTTCTGTGGAACTTTTGATCTGCTTATGCAAGTCCAGCACACACGCTGTCACTGAACTATTCTAATGTCCTTATATTTGGGGAATATTTGCTGATATCTGGCTGTATTCAGAGGACAGACCTCCACCACTCCTCTTCTAGTTATGATCTTTTCTTGCATATGAAGATTTCAAGCACATTTTCATTTACTCTGGTTACTGTCTAGCCACAAAGAAACAAACTCTTCACAGACTAAAGTTTAGCCTTCGATCTAGATTGGTCTGTTGGAGGATCATTTCTGTAGAATGACTGGCCTTGTTCACTTAACTTGTTCAACTTCATTTTTCTATCACTTTCTCACAATCGTTATTTATTCTGTTATTGCAGTGAATTACGTGAACTTAAGCTGATGTTTTCTTTTGAGCTAGCGGATAAGGGTTTGCATTTTTTCCAGGGTGTTTTTATATCCAAGAGGCAGGATGTCTCAGGTGTGAAGGCAAGTTAACTATGCACTCAGAGTAGCACAGAGAATTACAAGCTTTATTCCTAGCAAGTGGCAAGCAAAAGCTCCCTAAGCAAATGCAATATGACTTACTAATTCTTGAGAGATGGGTGAAATATGGAGTAGGATGAGGAGATGTAACATGTTGGCAGTGGGTTTTGTAGAAAGTGTCAGTGCAAAAACTCTGCAGCATCCTTCCTCCTTTTATATTGTCTCTTAGGGTCTGCGGGGACTAGTGTAATGCGCTGGCCATGCAGGAACAATGTCCAAGTAGAACACTTGCCTGCAAGACAGCTCAACTGCTTGCAAAACAAGATAAACTGGCAAGGTCAGCTCCCTACGAAACAAGATAAGCAGCTGTAGCTGCAAATACCACTTCCCTTAAAACTGTCATGCAGGCCATAGGTCTAGTCACGTAGCCACTCAGTTATATTCTCTCAGAATCCTCTATTCTAACTCAGGATGCTTCTTTGGTCAGAACCTTTAGGTCCCTGATATGGCATTATGCAAGTCTGACAAATACAAATATATATAATAAGTAATAATGGAAGACTTCATTGGATTACTTGGAAAAAAACTTTCTGTACAGAGCAAAGCTGACAAACTGAGGGATGGTTCATAATCTACAGGAGCATTTTGACTGTTTTTACTCAAGGGCTGTGTTTATTCAGCTTGAATTTACTGGAATTCTTTGATAAGTATATTCACATTCACATAACATTGTATTGTCACATAAAATAGATACTGTATTATTTGTTTATTTACTTTATTTATTCTTCTTGAAGTATATTTGAAAGATAACTGTATTCTATATAACATTTAGTAACATTTCTTGTTTATCTCCTCTGACTTGATTAAATTGATTAACTGAAATTAAAGGTTCTGTCCATCTTTGTAGATGCACTGTTACTTAACAATTCTTTCTCAATGCCCACCGATAGCTGTGGACCCTTTGATGTAGTCTGTTCTTTTAATATTTTGTTTCAAGAAAATATTTTATAATATATATATATATAATATTAAATCTTGATTTCTTGAATGTAGAAGAGCAAGTCAACAATTAGAAAAGCTTTTGTACCCTTGCTTTTTAAGTCTTTGCTCTGTGCCAAATATCTCATTTAATCTTTTTCCTGGAATGTGATTATTTTTTTACTTTTTTTTATATGTTAGTTTTCTCCACAAATATGAAACTATTCTGCCTAAAACAGTGCTCAGAAATGTTCTTACTTTCACAGTTTTACATACAACTTCTTAGAAGGAAGTAGCTTTAAACTAAATTTTGTTAAGATTTTGTCCAACCTATTACATCATTCTAAACTTCACTGTGAAGTTAGGAGGAAAAGAAAAAACAAAAAAGATAAAGCTCTACTGAGTATAACGCAAGCTGAGGAAAATTGCACGTGAAGTGAAAGCAGAAACATCCATTCTTTTTTATGAATGATGTTTATGGTCAATAAGAAGGCTGTGGTGTAAAATTCAGAAATAAGGGCTTATAAATTAAAAAATTCCAGAAAGAAGCTACATAATTAAAATGAGATAATGCTCTTTCTTGGAGTCATATTATATGCATTTTATTTTTATCTGTCACAAGATCTCAATACATTACTTAAACATTGATTCTTCCATAAATAAGGAGGTGTGTTCCAAGCTTTGTTAATACTAACTAAAAGCAAACACTTGGTTTCTGTGTTTTTACTCCAAATAGCAGAGGGAGTAGGAAGCCGTGATTGGATGATTATTATACCATTCCTTGAAAGCTTGATAAAAATCCTTTCCTTGCCCTCCTCTTTTGTGCACTTTTCAGAAGAGACGGGGGAAAAAAAAAAAGGATGTATGTAAATAATTATATACATAGGCACGTGGGCTTTTAAGGCCTCTATTGTGTAATTGTCATCTTTTATATCAGGTATGGAATTTAGCATACTTATTAGGCAGGCATCATATTGCTTTTAGCCTACATAGAGATTTTATCCAGTAATGTATGCCTTTATCACTTCTCTCTGTATGAATGAAGTAAAAAAATAAAAAAAATGTGTTCAGGTAAATGTAAAGGCTATAAAAGAAATGTTAAAATGAAACTTGGCTTTTTATTTTGGATTCTGAAGTGTTCTGCCACAAATACATAAGTGATTGCAGTCTTCACAGCCTGAATTTGTATTGTTCAGAAACCTGTCGATGCAAATATATTTACAAAGCAGATGTGAGCATAGACAATTGCATTATATCATGTGAAAGAATTGGAAAGAGAAAGCTTTGTACATGGTAATTTCCTATCTGTGCTTTCAAAATGCATTGTTTCATTGTGGAAATGTAAAATCATAGTTCACTTAGAAGGTTTTTAATTTCTGAATTCTATATTTAGATTGTCTCTATTCCCATGCTGTTTTGTAATATTTGATAAAACAGAGTCCGGTGGTAGAGGCGGTTTGTCAGTATATTTTTCACATTACAAGCTTAACCTATTGTGATGATCTGCAAAGGAGTATTTAACTGATTAGGCAAATTTGATTCCTTTGATTTATGCTATTAGAAAGTAGCTTTCATGGCATGATTGTTTGATTCGGCTCTCACAGCAGCTTGTTGTCAGAAAGATACTATTGGATGCTCAGGGATTGCTTTTGAAGTTACTGTGAGTTGACAACTATTGAGAAGCTTTTCTTTGTAAGTTACACTTCAGTGTTGATAGATGATACAGCTATTTTTTGTTTGCAAAATGATGGATTAGATATGGCTTTATTTATTGTCTGTAACAGAAAATCTGTTTTATCGCTAGATAGGTATTTTCCTTTTTCTCTTTTCTGTTGTTGTTATGTTGATTGTTTTGCTTTTGTTTTTTCTTTTTTTTTTTTTTTTTGGTGTCTTTTGTTGTTATTTTGTTGTTCTGTTTTGCTTTTGTTATTTTTTTTTCTGATAGTAGATTCCTATGTCTTAGAGCTTAACAGTGATGTTTTTTCACACTGAAGATGACAGGAAGTGTGATTCAAAACTGATGTGTTAGTGTGATTGCAGTGAATACATTTGGAATGTCAGGAAGAATTATTTTTTTCCCAAAATTACATTTTATAAGAAAGACACTCTAGTATATGTGGAGCTAGTAATGTAATCATAGAATCATGAATGAATGCGGTTAATTATGTTTCTTTTGGTAGGGGTTGTTTGGGATGTATTTCACTGAAGTTATACAAAAAAAGTGAGTTATTTTTGTCTCCAGATATACTATTCTTTTTCTTTCTCTCTTTTTTTTTTTTTTTTTTTTTTCCTTTTAAATAGACTGGTTAAGATACTTTTGATGCCTATGTTGAAGCGCCATAATAAAGTAATACTGCTTGAAGCTGAAGATGCTGTTACATTGGATGAGCTATTTTTAAAGACTTAAAATTGTTCTGAGAATGCAGAGCAGATAAGGAAGTCAATAAAGCTGTAAGTGATGAGAATGTGGAATAATACAAAGAGCTCCACTCTCAGTGTTCTCCTACATTATCTTCAGAAGCATTCGTTGTTCAAGAATTTTTTCTTCCTATGCAAATGAGTAAAGGTGTTTATTAATGTGGTTTCAACCATTCAGAATTAAATTTAAAAACATGACTTAAACTTTATATCTGAAACTTAGACACATCTTAATGACTAGTTCTGAGAAAGCCAGCCAGTCTTCTAATATCTAAATATTAGAAATCTTATTTTGGTCTCTCTAGGTATTGTCAAGGAGATATCTTTTGTTCTAATGATAATACCATGGGAGATAAAAACAGAAACATCAATCTTAACAGAATATTAAGTCTGAAATTTGATTATGATCACTTAAATCTCAATATGTTTAATTATTTTTAGTGTTCATTATTGTATTGGTATGTTCATCTTGAATACTTGTCTGGTATGATTAGATGAAGTTGTTATAAGATTTAATTGATCTTACTGATTTTCATATTATAAGAACAAGGCTGTGAGCACTGTAGCAGTCACTGAATGGTCTATCAAATATAATTTGGATTATTTAAATAATGAAAATGTTTAAACATTTGTTACTCTTAAAAATTAAGAAGATTTAGAGTAATTACCTGCTTAAAGCTTTGTTGGATTCCTGCAGAAATGGATAATTGTGTGGCTATTGAGGTGTTATTAACTATAACTGATACTTAAGAAAGATGATATGGCAGCGAATAAAAAGGATATTGTCATAAGTTTTGTAGAGTGTTCCAACAGCATCTATTTTCCGTGTTTTCAAGTTCAGTTTCCACATTCCATTTGCCTGATATTTATATAAATCTTCATGAGATTCCATTTTCATTCTTATTTTGCTTTTTGGATTTATTTAACATTAAAAATAAATGAAAGTCTGTATTAGACTGAATTTACTGCCGTTTAGAAGCCTGTTGGAGCATGGTAACATTTAAGACTTCAGTTATACAGCAAAACAAACATTCTACCTCACTTCTGAGACAGTACGGACAGTGTTGATGTACTCTACACAAATGCCTCAGCTCAGTCTAAAGAAGATTCGTATACAAAAATCTTACCACTGATACAACAACTTATTTCTTCTAGACAGTGAATTTAAGCAGAAGTAGTAACATTACAGCAATGTAAAACTTGATACAGCTATACAAAATTTGTAGTCATTTCTAGAAATGGAAAAATATACCAATTGTCATGGTTTCATGTTATTTATCGTTATTCCACAACATGATGTCATGGAAACCAGACTGAACCGTGACACCCATATTGAAAATATTTGTGAAAGTGTTTGAAAAAGAAAAAAAAAATTACATTTTCCTACATTGCATAGTACAATTTACTTGGCTAAACAGACACTGGGATAATTTGAGTGTATTAAAGCCTGGTGTAGTGCTACTGCTTTGAAACTCAGTCCGTTTTACCCTTTTTGCTTTTGTTTTGTTTTCTCCAGAATAGAGTGCAGAATTCCTAGGAAGACTGCTAAGGTTACACTGTGCTGTATGGCAAATACCATGTGATAGTGATCACTTACGACATAAATCTGAGAAAGCATGAGGAATTTCTTACATTTCTTCTTTTCTCCCCTTACTATATAGTTTTAATTCATATGATCTGGGAACCATGCGGGTGTTTAATTTTTACCTTATAATATATATACTTGACATTGGTTTTAGTCCATACTTGACATTGGTTTTAGTCCATTTAATTTTTTCATCTGACTTACTAATATTGCTTGTTTGTCTACTGAACTGAAGAAACACAGCCATGGCTAACAAAGTGAACAGAAGAATAACTCACAGGAATATGTGTAATTTCTCAACTTTCTTGTTAAATTTTTGGTCAGTGTTAAGATAGAAGAACATTTCAAAATATTCTAGACTACACTAAACTCTTGAAAGCATCTTTGAAAAACTGTACTGAGAAAATGTATTAAGATGCATATATAGAATGTGTATCAATAGTATAATTTACAGCTAGAGATGTGACATGTTGACCTCCTTGGTGTATTTGTTTCAAGGACAGTTTAAAAATTCAATGACCTGATCTCATTTTATCTAGTAAAAACTAAGTTGTAAAAACCTGCTTGTTTCAAATTCTGTTTGCAAGAGGCTAGAAGACATACTTCATATTTCATTAATAAATAGAATAAAAAAGACAAAGAAGTGAGCTGACTTACAGTGCTGTATGATACTATATTTTGTATCGTGTAATATTCCTGAGATAATAAAGCATAGGAGTAGCAGCTCTTTTAGTATTAGTTATTTTTCTTTAGTTTACTTCCCACAAATTTGTCTTCGGCTCATGTACTTTATTGCTTTCAAAGAAAATAACAAATTAGATAGATCAGTCATTGCCATAGTCCATTGATGGTATTTATCTGAACCTCCATGTTAGTTTTTCCTTTCCAATAGCTTCATCTACCCTCATAAAAACTTCTTTAGTCCGTATTGTGCATGATTCAAATATGAAGTATTGCTCTGAAGGAAGGGTAGCATACTAAATAAACTTAGTGAAGAAGATCCCCATTATCCATGGGCAGAAGTCTAATTTTGAGCTTAGAATGCAAGAATACATGTGTAATCTTTAAGATTTAACTGTTTTCTTAATGGCTTTTGCCAAGCATTTGATTAGGATAAATTTTTAAATGGTTCTATCAATATTCAAAATACCATTGTAATTATGATATATTAGAATATTACAATATTACCTTCAATTTATCATCAATATCTGCTTGTTTTTATATTGGCAACTGCTGCAAAAAAAAAAAAAAATCAATGTGTGCATACCTATACCTTCTAAATATATGCATTTTAATGGAATATTCTATACATAATTATTTACTTGCCTTTCTCTTTTGTGCACTGCCATAGGAAGAAAAAGGGATGTGTTAAATGTGAAAAATTCTGGAATCTCTTGTAATATTTTGAATTCTTTGTTGCTTTAAATATCAAAAACCAGAAAAAATGCACTGATAATATAAACAAAACTATCATGTTTCATAGTGGCAATTCTGATGTGCTTGTTAGTTACGTGAAAATAACAGTGTAAAATGGAATACTGTATATTGTTCTTTCTGGATATATATATGACTTATGCGCTCATTATTATACGGTTATATATCTTATTTTCCCTTATCAGATTTAGACTTTTATTAACAAAAAATATTAAACCTTTAGGTCTATACAGTATCGCCATTTCAAAACATATACATGTCGTATGTTCTGAGTATGTATTTTCAAAATAAAAATAGCATTGAATAAAAAAAAAACTGCAATTGAATAACATAAAATGTATTGTTTTAAATTGAGAGAGGTCCATATTCTGATATTTTAATATGGTTGCCAGGTTAAAGAGATTTTAAAGAGAAAATAATCCTTTACCTTAAGTTACTGAGTAGGAAAAATATATTTTACTATGAGAAATGTTACTTGAACTTAAGTAAACAACAGAAGCCATTTTTTAAATTTTAAAGGCAATTTGAGTATTACTTTTATAATACAACAAAATAAAACCTTAGGTGTTACAGTACATTGTAATATATTTCATCCAAGCTTTATCCAGTATACTCTGTCATTCCGGATACTTTTGTCATGATTCCAGCCTGGTTCCACGATTTATATCTTACTGTAATGAACCATTTGTAAAACTTACGTTCTCAAAAGAGCAGATGAAGCTCTAATAAAGTAAATGTGTACATGAGGGACAGTTTGTAAATTGAAGTCTTAAGTTGTTATTTGTTTGATCAACAATTGGCTCCTCTGAAGGGCAATTTTTACATACCTTTCTAGATTTGTTATGGGCACCAAATGCAGAAAGGGCTTTATCCAATTGGAGTGTGTTCTCAGTCATGATAACACTCTTACTGTTTCCACTAGCTGACCAAAACTGTTTGGGCTTGCGTATCATTTTGCACAGTTAATCCTAATGAGAATAGCTAGATAAGTTATCTCTGATATTTATTTAAAAAAAACAAAACAAAAAAAAACCTTATGTCATAAAGAAGTAAACAAATAATTTCTGTATTTTTCTTTTGAATTTGAGATTTAAAAACAAACAAAAAAACCCAACAATAGAGGTCATGAAGATATAATCACTAAAAGTCATCTGAAGACTTCTTTCCTCCCCTGTGAAGCGCTATCTTTGGTGACACCATCAATGTAAGAGTTGTGTTCAGTGACTCATTTCACGCACATTCATGTCAGATGCCACAAGTGACTATAATCTCCTTTTAAAGCAAAGTTTATTTTTAACTTCGTGACAGTAATATGGTCTAATCAACTCAATATTCCTGAGTGATATACCTGCAACAAACATCTTGTTCAAATATTTTTGATTTATTATAATATTTAAAAGCTTCACAAGAAAACTTCTTTTTTTTTTAAAATAAATTTGTGTTTTTCACTTCAACTCAGTTTGTGTAATTCATGCCAACCTCCACATTTATCGTAGTAAAGTGACAGGACTCGAGTATGGACACTGTTCAGTGAATAGTTAGCACAGTCCTGGCATAGTTTTGTCAGGATCAGAGAATTACTCCTGCCTTGTTCTGTTTATATGTATTTATCTAGACCACGGAAACATTTTGATCACACTGTAGATTATAAATTCTGAAGAGCATGCATTTGTATTGAGTTATGTCTTAATTGGAAGTATATTGATTTTCACAAGAAGTGTCTTTAAACATCTCTATGGCATCCTGATCTGTTTTTTCCCAAATAAAGCCTTGATACTTACAATCTTCTGCCTATTTTGTTCAACTCTTTCACTATTGAAAGAGGACAACATCATCACATTGTTTGGTATCAACCAGCAGATGGTGCAGTGTTCCCTTCCATTTCTAAGGCTTTATCAACATCTAAAATTTCTTCACTTAGTATTTGACTATCTATGGTTTATCTCTGAAGACCTTCCAGTGTCTCTCATTGTCTTATTCAACCAGACCATGACTGAAAAGCATGAAATAAATTCGGAGTTATCTTCCAGGACTCTTGGAGTCTGTGGAACAAGGATTTCTAGTGGTTTGCCTCTTCTTAGATAGTCCTCTGTTCCAACGCTTCTCTTGGCTTGTGCTCCTTCTTAAACACACAGACAATGAGAATACTGTGGTTTTCCTTTCTTAGTATTCTTCCTGAAGTTGGTGAAGATTCATGGACTATGACCCTGCTTACTCCAACTTATTTCAGGAAGCTCTAATCAGTGAACTTCTTTGCTTGCAAGGTGCAGCAGTTTCTGGTACAGCTTTCATGGTAACTTTATCAGTACATTTTATTATCTTTCTTTTTGGACACTGAATGTTTATCTGGATATGTTTAGACGTTGCTCTTTCATGAGGAGAATAGTCATCATTATACATGGGAAGCTAAACCAGTGGAACAGATTCCCGAGTGTATGTACTGCAAAATATCCTGGAAATTTGGAGGTTGATTTTCAGGAGTTCTCAGCATAAAACAATCAGCAATGCAATTACTTTGTCAACATATACCAGAGAACCTTCTCACACTCTCTGAAAAACCCTTGGTCTTTGTTAGTCTTTGATCTTGAACATCGTCTAGGGTTTAACTGAAGCTTCCTTCCTTAAGAGATGTTGTTAAACATTGAACTGAATGTAGTTCTTGTGTCCATATGGCAGCCGCAAGACTGATCAGATATTTTTTACCTAATCTTTTTTTCACGTTACTGGAAATTAGGTTTTATAAAGCCTGTAATCTATTGCAGGTGAGTGAAATATTCCAGATACTGTAGAGGTACAGGCATCATAAGAAATTCAAGTTACTGGAGTAAATTTATCACTCTTACAAAAAAGTATTTAAATATATTTCACTATATATAGTATTCTAACTAGTATTAAATATTACTATGATGCCTTTTAACTTGTATTTTAATAGCATGTCATATACTGATGAAAATTTGTAGCGTGAAAACTGAACAGCTTCTTGAACTTACTTGAAATGGATTGTTCAGTGGATGAAGAACTAGCTGCAGGATCAAGTCCAGAGAATGGTGGTCAGTGGCTCAATGTCTGGATGGAGATTGGTTTTGAGTGGTGTTGATGCTGGAGCCAATACTCTTTAATACCTTTATCAGGGACAGTGACAGTAGGATCAAGTACACCCTTAGCAAGTTTGCTGATGACACCAAGCTGTGGGGTTGACACACCAGAGGGATGGGTTGCCATCCAGAGGGATCTCGACAGGCTTGAGCAGTGGGCCCAAGTAAAGCTCATGAGGTTCAGTAAATCCAAATGCAAGATCTTGCACCTGGGACTAAACATTCCCCCACTACCACTACATTCTGGAGAACAAAAGGATTGAGAACAGCCCTGCTAAAAAAGACCTGTGTGGTACTGGTGGATGGGAAGCTGGACATGGGCAGCAGTGTGCCCTCACAGTCCAGAAAGCCAACTGAATCCTGGGCTGAATCAAAAGAATTATGGCCAGCAAGTCAAGAGAGATGATCCTGCTCCTCTACTCTGCACTGGTAAGGCCTTAAGTGGAGTACTGATATGGAGTCCTCATAAAGGAAAGACTTTGATGTGTTGGAACACATTCAGAAGAGGGTTACAAAAATGATCCAAGGGAGGGAACACCTTCTTACAAGGACAGGCTGGTAAAGCTGGTACTGTTCAAACTGGAGAGTGCTCCAGAGAGACCTGATAGCAGCTTGTCATTATCTAAAGGGGTGCTTTAAGGAAGAAGGGGATATGTTCCTTAATAGGGACTGTTGACGATTGATTAGACGAGGAAATGGCTTCTACCTGAAAGAGACGAGATTTAGAGTGGATATAAGAAAAATATCTTTTATGATAAAAGTGGTGAGGCACTGGAACTTGCTGAGTGTGCCCTGTCCTTGGAGACATTCACTATCAGTCTGGACAGTTCTCTGAACAATCTGATCTATCTATAGGTGTCCCTCTTGGGGAGTTGGACTAGGTGACCCTTAAAGATCTATTCCAACTTAAATGATTCTGTGCTTTATTCAGTTCCAATCAAGAATTTATATATGACTTTCCAATGCAAATGTGGCATTAATAGAACCAGAATGAGTTACCAGAGGATGACCTGACCTTCTCTGGCTAACACTTTCCTCTTGGAATACTCAGAGAGGAGAACGGGCAAGATAGGATTCATTTTGCTGATAGAGCATGCAAAGAGCCGGACACATAAGGGGAGCTCTGGACCTATAGGGAGATAACTGTTTTCACTGTTCTCTCTTTCCTTTCAGATAAACCTCATTTCTGCATGAACTTAATGATTTTTTCCCCTTAAGCTCTAGGATAAGATTACTTTACTAGATTTCATAAAAATCTTTATCATCCTTCCTTGGCTGGTGCTGTGTGTATCCCTTCTGGTCTTCATTCCGAATTATATTCCAGAAGTCAGAGATGTGTAAGGATTGGAAAAGATTCAAGATGGTTAACAATTAGGAAAGACTATTACAAAACAAAACAAAAAAAGTTTTTAGTTACCAGCATGATAGGGCCTTTATATTGAGAAATAACAGTTACCCGAAACTGTAGCATTATGTTATAAAAATAATTGACAGTTTTTACTTTTTTTTTTGTTATGCATTCCACCTTTACTGTGTACACTGATAAGTCATTTCATCAATTTCAACTACTTGCAATGTTTCATTATTTCTAAGTAATGCTTTTATTTTAACATTGTGGTAGCCTTTGATAATATACCAAGCAGCATCATTTCTACTAATCCCCTAGACACTTCTCCATTAACATTTTTGCTTCTTCTATTGTAACCACGTTTTAATTCATGAAAGGACTTCATTTTGCCTCCTGTGGCTACTAAGTTAACTTAATAATCTCTTGAAAATGACT
Organism: Perdix hodgsoniae; assembly: GCA_035772895.1. Lineage (NCBI taxonomy): Eukaryota > Metazoa > Chordata > Aves > Galliformes > Phasianidae > Perdix > Perdix hodgsoniae. Next base: position 4,174,146 of record JAPSGF010000056.1, on the reverse strand, counting down.
CTATTGAAAGCTTTTTGAAATCCTAATTTAATATCTACAGAGCCAGATATCCTTTATCTATTATTTTAACTCTTAAAACTGTCCCTTAGATTGCTTTTAATAAGCTGAATCTCCAGAGTGCAGTCTACAGATTTCTGCTCTTTGTCTAGCAAGCCTGTTTTATTAGAGGAGGAGACATGTAAAATCTTTCATTTACTGTCATATAACAGCTTCTCAGTTCTTACTAAACTTATGAGACAACTAGTTGAGTCATTGGATGCTCGTACATTTAGGATTCTGATTATAGTTTTTAGAGGTATCAGTCTTTAACAAGAAAGAAAACTGAGAAATAGTTTGTTCTCATTAAGATAACTTGTAAATGTCATGTAAAATTAGTAAGATTCACTGCAGGATAAGAAATGAGTGAATAGACTATGAATTTACTGAGAGGACTCCCTTCCTGTTCTGTATAACTTTCCATGCTTGCTAATAATGATATCTAAAAAAAATTTAGTTACATCTCTGGAAGTAAGCAAAAAGTGAGGGGAGAATTCTTCCAAATTTAGCAGTATAATAAAATCTTAATAAAATAAAATAAAATAAAAATTGGAACAGATGTACGATAGGTATAGTTGTTTGTTTGTTTGTTTTCTGGCAGTGCTCAGAAATCCCCCCTTCACAATGTGTCATTGAAGTTCGTGAGCAAGTGGATAACTTTTCTCCTCCTGTAGAAAGACTTCAGTAATCACTTTACTGTGCTTACAATAAAGGAAAAATGGAAAAGGCTTAAATAAGAAATAGATTAATCACAACTATATACAGAAGCACATTTCCAGTACAGAAAATGTGCTTTTGTTTAGGATTAACTTTGAAATTGTACAACTGCTCCAAAGTAAGATACTAATCTAGACTAACCTTGAAGCATTTGAGGAAATATCTCTTCTGTTTCTAATTAGGAGAATGAACAGAGTATTCTATTTGTTATAACTTTTTTCTAACTTTCCCATGTAAAGATAAATGTCAAGAGTCGAAAGGCAATGGGAACAGTCTAAGTGAAAAATCTTAATTTAGAAAAATTGCTGTTCTAATTTCCCTTTGAGCCTTTCATTTTCCCTTTTTTATTATATTTAAAAACATATACTGTGTATAAATATTCAATTAATAATTCATAGTAACAGATTTTAAAATTTTTCACTATTTCCAAAGCTATACAACTATTGACTTTTTTTTCTAAGTTAATTTAATAGATAGCTTTTCATTAATAATTTGTATAGAGGAAGAACACTGGTGCCAACAGGTACAAAAGCAACTGCTTGGTCACTGTCTTTCTGAATGCATAATATAATCAGTTGACATTCTTTCCTGATTTAACTGCATAATTCACTCTTTACAAACAGTGTTATCTTTCATCTCATTAAAATAGTAGCAAAAATTATTTCAGTATTTTTTCCAAAAGTTTAAACAAGTTCGTTTCTGACATGCTGCATTGTGTATGTTTTGTTGAGATGGTTCCTTCAGTATGGTTTAAACTGAACTACAAATTGCACAAAGTAATCAGTGAAGATCGATATGTCTGCCTCCAAAGGGTAGCCAGAATTCCAGAAACTTTCTTATCCTACCTTCAACTTCTGTCTTGAAAATAGGGAGTAATCATATCCACTTAGCCTTCTCTTCTTCTGGAACAGTGTTATCTTTCTTGCTTTCTTTTTCAGAAATTTGTACATTGTTGTCTAATTAAGCACCTACAAAACTGAAAGTTTCTTCTTCACAATAGTACCTTCTAACTTCTATAGTGATGGGGCAGAATCTGTCCTCTGCTCCTTGCTGGTGCCTGAGTGCATCTGTGGCAGATTTCAGTGGTACTTGTTGAGGGTGCAACTTAATCTCTCTAGGGAGCTATGGACCTCTGAGCAGTTATTTACTGGCATTCACCTCAAAGTAGGTGTACACAGTACGAAAAAATATTCCTTGATTGCTGTAAATGCAAATTATCTTTTCATATCATGTAATACTTCTATTATGCAATTGCAGATAAAAGTGATTAGGGCTGTCTTAGTCTGAAGTTTCAAATTTACTGTGTTTGTGGAACTCTTACAGCATGTTAATAATTTGTGTAAGGAAAACAATGGAACAATTGGGTGTGTCTAACAAGGTTTCAGCAAGTCTTTGATCAGTAAAAAGAATGTAAATAGAACAGCATTCTTTCTGAAGTAGTGGAAATACTTTTGTCAGCCACTGAGATTATCCTGTGGTCCATTATTTGCTTCGCACAAAAAATTCTTGACTACCTTCTACTTTTGTTGGTTGTGTATACTGAGCACTATTCTCAGGGTACATTCATCTTCTATTCATAGTGCTTCTCATTAGTTAAAAGAAAGCAGCCCTGTGAGCACTGTCTACAGCTATTTGCTGTGCTAAGATACTGTATTTTGCATATTTCTGTAGAAACCAGTTGACTAAAGTGATTAGAAAAGAAACAGATTAAAAATTTTAAAAACATTTATTTTTTCTGTGTTTTTTTGAGTCTTCCAGTTTGCAGTGTTCATATGTGTCTGTTTGTTCCTGTTACTTCCAATACAGAACATGTGAATAAAATCTGGTTGTTTTGTATTAGGACAAATTGATCATAATAACAGACTCAATCTTACAAGTGCCTTGTATAGTAATAGTAATGCTTTCCCATCTATTATATAACTATCTGGTAATTGCCCTTTTCACATCTACATCATGTTGGTGGTTTATAATTAATTAGGCTGCTCAAGTTTTTCTTTTATTACTATAACATACTGATGACTCCTACACTGTAGCAGTAATCCTTATAGCACGACATGCAGTGTTAATGTGACAAAAATAAGACCCATATCTCATAAACCCGAATTTTTGGTCATCCTGATTCATCTGTATGGATACTACTATCCTCTTTGATATTGGTAAAATCTGCTTTTTCTTTTGTGTAAATGTATGGTTATAAAATCTAGATCCATGTAGAACAATTGAAAAAAAAAAAGTTTCAAGAATAGAACCCACACTCTTTGGAAGTCTCTTGATTTTTTTTAGATTAGCTTCCGTACAGCACAGCTCACAATCACTGACGTAGCTAACAAAACATTTCTTAAATAAAATGTAATTGCTAGCTTGCATTTATAGGTGAGTTGCAGCATGATTATTTTTACTCTCTCACTAAATGGTGAGGCCTTTATACAAGGGTATCATATCGTCTATATCTATATCTATATCTATATCATCTATATTTCTTCACTAAACCATGTCCTTTATTATCACATCTAAACATTTATTGAACATCTCTAGGGACAGTGACTCAGCCACCTCCCTGGGCAACACATTCCATGACCTGACCACTTTTTAGGATTTTTTTTTTTCTAAGATCCACCCTCAACCTCCCCTGGCCCAACTTGAAGCCATTCCTGCTTGCTCTGTCACTAGTTATGCTGGAGAGGAGGACTCACCACAGTCTCCTTTCAGTAATGAAAGAGAGAGAAATGAGGTCTTCTCTGGGCCTCCTCTTCTATAGACAAAACAATCCCAGTTCCCTCAGCTGCTCCTCATCAGACTTGTGTTCCAGATGCTTCACCAGCTTTGTTGCCCTTCTATGGACACACTCCAGGGCCTCAATATCTTTCTTGTGTGGACCCCAAAACTGAATGAGCCACTAGAACTCAGTACAAGGGCATGCTGCTGGCTTTCAGCCTAGCATTGACCAACACTCTAGGTCCATTTCTTCCATGCAGTCTTCCAGCCACTCTGCCCCAAACCTATAGTGTTGCCTGGCCAAAATGCAGGACCTGACACTTGGTCTTGTTGAACTTCATCCCATTGTCCTCAGTCCAGGTATCTAGCCTGGCCAGATCCCTCTGATGGGCTTTCCTACTCCCAGGCAGATTTTTCATACTTCTTTTAATTTATTCATGTAGAACAGATGTAAGAATTTAAATAATAAAAGGAAACATGGAGTTAAATATCTGCAGTGTGTTCAGGAAAAGTTCTGAATTCAGTTTCACCGAGTTAAAAGTTTCTGTTGGGGTAGCTGTCAAGTTACTCCCTTATCACATATGTTTCCCTTCAGTTTGATAATCTGTTCTTTTCCATTCACTGTAAGATAGAATCATGGAATCCTTAGAGTTGGGAGGGACCTTTAAAGATCACCTAGTGCAACTGCCCTACAATGAACAGGGTCATGCATAGCTAGATCAGATTGCCCTGGACATGATCCAGCTACACCTTGAAAGTCACCAGGGATGGGGCATCAACCGCATCTCTGGGCAACCTGTTCCAGTGCCTCACCACCCTTACTGTTAAAGACTTTTTCCTTATATCTGGCCTAAATCTATCTTCTTTGCACTTGAAGTCATTTCTCCTTGTTCTATCACCACAGGCCCTGCTTAAGAGTCTGTCCCCTTCCTTTCCTATGGCTCCCCTTTAAGTAATGAAAAGCCACTATCAGGTCCTGTTTCAGTATGTTAAATGCTATCTTCCAAAACTCATGTTTGTTTATAGATTACCAGATTGCTTTAAATTTGTTTGTTTAAGGAAGGTCAGTAATATGCTAGTTGTCAAAGTTCTGTACCTTAAGTTTTCTCAGCTATCTTGCTTTCTCCATTTATCAGGCAGATTAGCTAGGGAGCTTGGGTTTTTTTTTTTTTTACTATTTACAGACTAAACTTGGGCTTCTCATTATCTCAGCAGACTTGCCTCTCACTTTTAGCTACTACATAGGAATGGCTTTCCTGCAGAAAAAAAATAATTCTGTACATGTGATACTGCCGTTGGTTTCCTTCCATCTTGTGTTTCAGTGAATTATACATATTGATAAAATAAATATAAACTGTATATTGTTTATTTTTTACCTAGGTAGCTCAGAAATTCCACGAAGCAAAAGATTTTACTGATGCTTACATAGTGGTCTTCTTTGTCTGATCATATTTCAGAGTAACTTATGGATTTTTTTTTATTTGGCCTAATTGCTGAAAATTCAGGTTCTTGATTCAACAACTTACCACTACATGAAAGTTCATTAATAATTATTTTGAGATCTCTTAAAAATTCGTATTTGCAGCATTATTGTTAGATGTGAACAAGTTTTGCCAAGAATTTAGGCTTTCATCAGCACTTTTTGTGTGTGGATGTGAACAACAGAAGAATTTTGTGGGTGTAAGCAGAAAAATCACATTTTTCTCTGAACAGCTGTATAATAGTCACTTTTAAAGGCTAAACAGTAAACACAGAAGAAAAGGGTTTCACACCATGGAATGTAAGACAAAATATTTCCAGGATCCATATTGTGGGAGTTATTATAGAGCACAAAATGCTAAGTAAAAATTTGCTGTATGCTTGGACAGCTTACACTTCAAGAATTGAGATGGAAATCAGAGTCCTTTTCAGAGACATACCACTGATCCAAAGCTGTCCACTGATGGCTTTGAAACTAATTGAGAAAAGTACCCACAAGTACTTTATTATCTTTATTTCTTTATTATCTAGTGCTTGCAATACCAATATATTGTGGAGATTTTGTTTCAAAAATAAGTTTTGTAAAATGGGAAAAAAAAAAAAATTAAACCAGAAATCGTATTGTCCTCAAAGTTAATATATCAGTTTTATGTTTATGTAATGTACAAACTGTAAGTCGGTGTTAAGGTTACTTTGTTTAATGAGTAGATATTATCACTGGGAAGACAAATTGAACAAGCTTTTCAATGCATAAGCTTTCTTCATGTCTGGATCATGAAAGTCAGATTTTAAGGGCAAAGAATAGGCGAGTGAAATTGCTCAGACTATCAGAAAATCTTTGAGAAAAAAAGATTGTTGGTACATGCAGAGAAGATGAGATGTTAATAGAGAGAGGGAGGAAAAACATGAAGGATTCTATTCATATGTTTTGATCAGAAAGTTGCAGATACTTATACAGTATACAACCTGACAAGGTTGTGTATTTCCCCAGAAATTGTTCATAATTTTGAAAGGGTTGTCAAAAATCCATGTAAGGAATGCATTTTGAAAAAGAAAAATAAAATTGAATGATATTCTGACAAAGGTGGTTTTCTTTTGGAAAAAAAAAAAAGCTTAAAAAAAATACATATAAATCACTTTCACATCTAAAGTTTTGCCCAGGTACAAGTAGTTGTAGATTTTGTTCTAAATTTTCTGAAAGCCAAACTTTCAGTAATGAGATTGTAATAAGATAGTTGTGTAAACTACAAATTAGAAGTTAAAAAGAAGAATACTGAAGGACAGAGGACAAGAAAAATGTCTTCTTCTTGCTCTTCTTTTTTAAGTATGTAACTGACTCCTCATCTTCCAATAGTGAGATATTCAGAGCAGAAAGGACTTACTTTCAAGTACTTCTTCCATTTGAATTTTCATTTATCATTAGTAGATCAGTTGTAACGTGAAAGACTGAAGTGGTCTAGTCAGTAGCTATGATGTGCAAGGTCAGGTCTGCTTAGAGTCAAGCTGGGTGGAAAATGAATGACAGTGGCCAACAGGGAATGCATGTCTGGTATTTGCTTGACTTCCATGATTCAAGTGAAAATATTATTGGCCCTAAATCAAGGGATGGGTATTGGTTTGCTTAACTTGAGAAATTTTTCCATAGGATGTTTTGAGCTTCAGCATAATCTGTGATAAAGTTTGTTAGACATGAAGGAGGAAGTGCTTACCAAATTCCAAAATACCATCTCACTGGAAAAATAGTATAGCAGTTAGGCAGTGTTTTAAAGAAGAGGTTACCTAAAGAGATGGATTGGTTTCTCAATAGTTCTGATGATCTTAAGCTTTTCAGAGAAAATACTTGGATGTTGAGAACCTCTTCACTATATTCAGAGCTCTAATAGTCTGAAAGCAAACAAATTCTCTTTTACACTGGCTATCATGAGTGTATGTGTCATCAAGATGATGATGAGTAGAGAAAAGAAAAGGTAGGTGCAAAATCCCTCACTTTCTAGTTTAGTATTGGAGGAAGATTCCTATTAGAAATAGATACTTAGTTTCACTATGATTTTTCACAGTAGAAATCAGTCAAATTTCCTTAGAATTCTGTTCTTGAAATGAGTAACAAATAAAATTAGGTCAATATTCTAGGAAGTTGGGTATTCTATACAAATACTAATACTTGTACAATGCTGGATACTTTTTTGGTTACAGGATTCTTTCTCTTTGTTCTTTTAAGTGTCCAAGTGAACATATAGTGATGAGATTTTTCTGAAATAAACTGAATGTTATGCTTGAAATAACAGCACTGATTCCTGTGGGTAACTTACAGAGTAAGGTATATAACCAAAAATTTAAGGATCTGGTACTGACAAATCAGGAACCTTTCAAATGCTATTTCATATGCTTGAAATGTTAGTTTCATCTAAACAACTGAGTTGAGTGGCAGCTGTTCAGAAAATATGCGTGAGCATACTAATTTTCTTTCTGATCTTTACATCAAATCTTTTGGTATTTTAGTATCTTGTGATATATCTTGCTGGAGACTTAATGATACTCTGCTTGTGATACTCTGCAGTGATATAAAATCAATTATTATTTTCTAAATGTACTTGTTATGAATTATCATAATAAATATGAATTATCTGTCAACCTGATAATATTGTATTTGTTTTGTAAAATTGTATTTGACTATTTATTTTATATTTTCAGGTAGAAATTGAGAAGCTGGACTATCATTATTATTTGCCTTTGTTTTTTGACGGACTCTGTGAAATGACATTTCCATATGAGCTTTTTGCTCGTCAAGGAATCCATGACATGCTGGAACACGGTGAAAACAAGATTCTTCCTGTCATTCCTCAGCTCATTATCCCAATAAAAAGTAGGTGAAGATGTGGGAGGAAAAAAAAAAACTAAAATTGCATTTATATGGCATAGATTTTTGACAAGTTGCTAATTAAGCAACAAAACATGACAGGCCATAACTTTCATGTAGATTACTGCAAACTTGAGTAATTCATAAGGTGTAAGGCCAGAAGGTTTATGCCTTCAATCACATGGTAGATGCAGATCTCCAGAAAAATAGGCTGTTGAGTCTTTTTCTTATTACAGAATGATTCCTTGTCTTTGGAAATGGGAAGGGACATTTTCTTAAATAATTTTTATTCTTTTATTGTGTAAGTCTGTTGCTGTATAAAACAGTTCATCTGAAATGAGAGGAGAAATAATCGGATGAAAATTACGGAATTATGTATTCTAACATTTTTTTGTAGAAACATACATTATGTAATCTGAGATGGAATGCCACTAAGACTAAAACTTAATTTTTTGAAACATCTGTTCTTTCACATGTACTGTTTTGTCCTTCCTGGTTCTTTAGGTCTATACTTTCACTAGATTGTATTTTGAACCAATATCCTTCTCTAGTTTGATAATATGATTCTTAGGTCTACATGTTATACATATGCTAGTAACTCAGTCAGTGTCATGCTGCACTTCTCAGTGTGGAAGCAGGTGTAAACTATATAATCCTAGCACTAAAAATTCATGTTGATAAACTTGATTTCTATTTTATGGTTGATCAGTAATGATATCATTGCCGTCTTTTGCCCTATTTCTGTAGATGATTCAGCATCCATGCTAATGCAGAACAAAATAGAGTCATTCTCTTTGTATTACAGAATGAATTGTCAAGCAAAATTTTAGAAAAGGGGAAAAGGAATATAGTTCAGCTTCTGATAATACTGATATATTAATATTGGAAAGATCAGAATTGTTTTGTTTTATTCATTAGCTTTGTTCTCATTTTAAAAGATCAATTAGTGATGTCACTGTTTCCATCTTTCTGTAGATTTTGAAAATGTCAGAAGGAATATATAATTTTAAAGAATGGCTACTCTGTAACTGATACTTGTGAAAGGTTAGGAAAACAACATCACTCATTTTTCTCTCTAAGACACGAATCATGTCATTTCTTTAAATCTTTATTTTCAACATCATCCAAATAAATTTATAGTGGTATTTTTGTTGGAAAGCTGAAATAGTTTCTTTGGAAAAGACTGCAAGTTTATGACAGCAGCTCCAGTTGGGATTTAAAAGTCTAGCTGAGACTAGAATCTAGCTTAAAAATAATTACCTAGAAGCTTTATTGGTTGCACAGCTTTTAGCATTAGAAGAGTGCTAGGTAAGGATATTTATATGGGTTTGATATATAGCCTTTTAAATTGAATCAGTATTTAAGGTGCTGAAACCAATTCAAGAATGTACTGGCTGAATTTATTTGTTGGCTCTGTTTTATTTTACTGTACAGTGGTTCACTGGCGTATTTTTGTTGCTTCGTTGTTGTTTTTTTTTCAAAGCTTCTCTAATATTTGTGAAGTGTGAAGAGACTAAATAGCATCTAAACATGACAAAGACTTCTTCCTGACTAAACCCGTAATAGTATGTTAAAAAGACACACACCATTTCAAGGAACCTGGAAGTGTATACCTCTAAGAGTTTTTGAAATTCTCTGTGCCTGTGTAATATAACAGTGTAGTCAGAGCTGTATATTCTTGTGACTAAGCTCCATCCCCAATAAGCTCAGCTATGTTTTATGCAGATTACTGTCTCTAAAGTGTTCCTCTGGGTGTGTTATGTCTGATTAACCAGTCTTCTTTTAGACCGCTACTATATTTCTACTGCAACTAAGAGCAAATCAATTGATCGTTAGGCAATATATATATATATGATGGAGAGGAAAGGGATAAAAGAAAAACAGAAAAATAACTCTGAAAATGAAGTGCTTCTAAAAGCAGTTTTCACTCCTGCATTTGTGTTGAAGGGAAGTATTAGCAATGGGCTTCTCTCAAAAAACATTTTAAATTAAATTAGTGTTTTTTTTATAATTAAAAGATTTAAGGAGAAACCTACCCAAGACTAATGATTTGTTTAAAGTTCACACTTTTTGAATACTGTATCTTAAAGATGAAAATGAAATTACTTAATAAATGTGCGGTTTGCTCCAAGTCCTAATCACTTCTACAAATTTTCATCCAGTTATGCAAACAAGCAATGACTGAGAAAAGGGAGATAACTGAAATTAATCAATACAGTTTCCTTCCTGAAAAAAAAAAAAAAAAAAAAATAATTCCTTATTTTTATTTGCCACCTTGACAGATGTTCAGTTTAAAGGAACTGAGAGGAAGAAAAAAAATTCAGATCGGAGATGCTGATTTCTCAAAAAGTATTCAAAATATATTCTGGTTTATCAAAATAAGAATTCAAATCAGATTTTATTTTGCAGTGGCTAACTGTGATAAAATTGTCTACAAATATTGTCACTGAATGATGTAAGAACAGGAAAAACAAATTTCATGAAGCTGATGATGAAGCTGGAATGTCAAGCCCGTAATGAGTCCAACTAAAAATTAAAAATGCAGAATCAGAAAATGCAAATACCTCAAGGTGTTAAGACTTTTAATTCCATTTCACTGGTAGCATAGGCTAACCCACTGAGTTATTTAAACTAAAACTGAGATCCATAATTTGATATGTACTGCAAATAGAGGAGTACTATGTAGGTATTACAAAAATTCTGATGTATAATGCAGAGAAGAGTATCTTCTCCCTTGCCAGGAAGCTCCATACTGTTATTTTCATACTGTAGACAGGGCAGGAAGGAGGCTAATTCTGCTAATTACAAACTGTATCTGTAGCAGGAGGCAGAGTAGAACCCAGATACACATATTTGGGGTAGCAAGAATATATATATATATTCTATAAGAAACTGGAGCATTCCTTTGTTTTCAGGGCACAAAAGGGTCTGTCTCTGTACCCCATGTCTTTCAGTAATGCATTGATTTATTTTAAAACTGACTTGTGGCCTGATCTTATCTACATGCAGCTAAGAATAGGCAGAGAGGAGGTGAGAGAGGGATCCTAAACTGTTTGCTTGCTAATTGAATGTTCCTGTTATAAATTCTTTGTAGTTATTATGTGAATGTAAAATTCCTTTTCGTACTTTTTTTTGAGGCAACTTATATTAAATATTATGTTTGCCATAATGAGATCAAAAAAGCCATAATTCCTTATACTTGCTGTTGTTAGGTTTTTGGAACTCTGAGAATCCTGCAAAATTCACCAGATTTGACATGAGATACACAGGCAAAAACACACACTGAGGAGGCAGGATGTTATTACCCTTTTATCTGGTGTTACTATGAGCAACATCAGGGGCATCAAACACAGTTTATGGAAGCACCTGCTTTCCTTTCAAAGGCACCTATTGCTCTTCATTGCCCTTCATTAATTGTAAGCACTTGATTTTTTTTTTTTTTTTTTTTTGCTAACAGCATGCAAGGAACCAATTGTTTCATCCCCTTCACTCCAGCTCATTTCAGTCAATTTTAGCTATTGCTATTGTTTGTGAATCTCACTTCCTGATGTATTCAAAAAGACCCAAACAAACGAAGAAAAAAAAAATCAAACACCAAACCTGAAATAATAAAAAGAAACATTTTCAGAGGGAAGTTACTTGTAAACTCAGATTATATCAGTGGCCTACTTTGTAGCAGCTCTGTCAAAAGTGAAATGATAGTGTGTGATAGTGTAGAAGTTGGAATAAGTAAGTAGAGATGATTAGTAGAAACATCTTGTTATAGCTTTGCTAATGAAGATAATGTGAAAGTAAATACGTAATCAGCCTGGATTGCCCAGTTGCCAGAATATTTTGTTTTCTGAGTTGTGAATCCTAAAAAGGACACATAGGAAATCTGAATCTAGGCCTAAAAGCCAAATAAATCTCGTGTTTGCACATTAAATGTAAATTAGATGGCAGTATCATTTTTACAGACAGCAGACCTGACCGACAAACACTTCTGATTAAATTGAAAAAGAGCAATCTCTATCCTAAGGAACACTGAATCTTTTTCTTTTTCTTTTTTTTTTTTTCCTATGATCTTTAAGAAATACATATTTTTGTGGGACAGAGAAATATACAGAACAGTATTCCCTCAATATGACCTATAAAGTCCTTTCTAATATCTAATACATTTCTAAATTAAACTTATTTTTGTTTTTTTATATTTAACATCCAGTTGTAAAATGTGGGTTGATGTCTTGGATAACGATGTAATTAATCCACATTTAATATCAAATGAGGGCCAGTGTTACATTTAAATGAGTAGAGCTGAACGTGTCAATAGCAGTTTTTCTAAGCATATTTATGTGGAAGAACTTTTTTACAATAAGAGTGATGGAACACTGGAACAGATTGCACAGAGAGGTTGAGGAGTCTCCTTCTGTGGAGATATTCAAGACCTGTCTGGATGCCAACCTGTGTGCCTGACTATAGGGTATATATATATATACTCAATGCAGTTTACTAGTTTGAGACAGCACAGGGGACAGAATACTTCTAGGGATGGAGGGATTTCTGTAAACTGGCTTACCCACTGATATGGCTTATGAAACTCTATTATTGGTGTTTTCTTTATATTATTTAATTAAACGGGGCCTACAAATGTTAATGGAATTCAAGCTTTGCAACTGCCAGTCTAATAAAGCACTACAGTTACAAGCAGAACTAAATTTCTGTAAAGCCACTGACTCTTCTACTAGATCATGTTTCTTACAAATATCAGTGATTTAGTAATAGATCATAGAACCATAGAATGGTTTGGGTTGGAAGAGACCTTTAAGGTCATCTACTTCCAACCCCCCTGGCTATAGTCAGGGAAACCTCCCACTAGACCAGGTTGCTCTAAGCCCCATCCAGGCTGGCCTTGAATGCTTCCAGGGAGGGGGCATCCATGGCCTTGCGAGCCAAGCTCTTCCAGTGTCTCACTGCCCTCACAGTTGCATAAGACCTATTCTATGTATCTTGTTTGGCTTCAGTGAAGTAATTTTCCAGAACAGGTGGTTTGTTACCAGAAGAGAGAAAGATGAGAATGCACACTGAACTGATTATAGTATTTAGTTTTGAGACCTAAAGAGAAAATGAAACATTTCTAAATAGTTTCATAGTGTTGTATTTGGAAAGGCTGTTGAATATAATCAAAGGTCAGTTCCAATTAAACAGAAATAATCAATATAATTTTAAATAGAACTAAAAAGTATAGATTTTCATATTTAGAGAATAAATGAAATTTTGGAGTCTGATTTGACAAAAAATATCAGCTAATGTAACTTCTGGGTCTTCTCTGATACGTTAGAAGTGTTACTCAAGGAAAAGACTTCACTTTTTAAAAGCAAACATTTCTGCATATATGAATTTCTTCTGTCTAAATGTGTAACAAGTGAGTGGCATATATCTTTAGAAAAATCTCCACTCAAAACAACAAAATATAATCGTGAATTTGCAGATTTCCAATAAAATTTAGTAAAGAATAAATCACTGAAGCTATCAATAAATTGGTATTGTCTGTCCCCACATTGCAAACAAACATCACTGTGGAAAACCTCCCTCACAAGAATGTGCTGTTTCAGATATACTTTTTAAATGTGGCTTTGAATGACAGAAATAGAGCTGACCTAGATTCTGAGGTCTTGCATCAGATATTCAACTTGTTAACATTTTAAAATTGTCTTTTGTTGAATCGAATGTTATGGAGGACTTCAGAGAATATTTGTTTAAAAAAACAAAAACAGGTATAAGTATGAATTAAAATATTTATAAAGTACATACTTCATTGTATACTTGCATTAACCAGTTAATCGCACAGAGGGTCTACTGTGAAAGTGTTCAGCCTCATCACAAGTAAAATAATCAAACTGACATACCATTAAAGGAGAAAACATTGAAACTACTGAGCCAAAGAGACAACGTATTGTTTCATTCTTGAGCTATAGATAGCTCTTCTTAACTAAGAGATTTAAAATGATTTGCTATATTCTTCTTCAGGGATATTAGTACTTTCATACCTTTCTGATAACCTTCAGATATCAGTGACGTTACTAAAAATGTTGAATTGTGCTTATTTCTTAGGCTACATTAAAATTTTATTCATTTCACTCATGTGGAAGAATGGTCTGCAGTGATGGTACCACACAGAAAATAATTATCAGATTTTTAAAAACAAGCATATGTTTGGAATTGATGTAGGGGCAGGGACTGTCTCTAATTAAATGTTTATACAGTGCCTAATATAATAAAGCCAGGAGCTGGTTGACTGTTATGCTTGGCATGGTCCAAATATTTAATAATAATAACAGTTCTGCAGTCAATTTGATCTTACTTTTGATATTTACAAGTGTTTTCCTAACACACACACTGCAGACTTACACAATCTGAAGGGCTTCAGGCTTAAATTCTGCAGTCTGTTTGACTCTACTGTATCATCTATTTTGGTACTTAAAATCTTGACCCAAATTCTGTTTCTTTATGTTTGTTTTGCGTGTTACATGATGGATGGGAAACCTTGGGTTGAGGGAGGTGGAGCAAGTATCCAACAAATGTTCTGGAATGAAGGTGAAAGAAGTGCTTGTATTACTGTTTAAAGTTCCTGTAGGTATGCCTATAGTACAACTCTAAGTTAAGGAAACTTTCACAATAGGTTCTGTGAAAACTTCTTCTGAATTCAGTATGCATTTGGTTTGCTGTAAGAGCTGGGACTCCTTAGTCAGGAGACATAATTCATACTTGTTACTTTATTAAGGAATTTTTACTGGCATAATGCCAGCTTCCACTCAAATGAGGGTTATCTTCACACAGGACAGAAGTCTGAAAACAGGAAAAGTGTTAAAACCTTTCGAAGTCAACACCTGCAGATAAAGAATTTTTTCTTGAGATCTTTGGGTAACCATTTCCTTGTACATGTGGCTAAAAATAAGGGCCCTAACCTCTGGGCCAGCTTTTACAGTCAGGAAAAGCCATTGTTGGAATTAGGTACAGTGTATTTCATAAGATTTAAGAATTTGTGATTTCTGCCATTGGTTAAGTTTTACAATAATTATTGTGCTGAAAAGTGCGTGTGTTACTGATTTCCCTATCAGTTCATTTAGCTAGTATTTCTGGATATGACAGTTAAGTTATAAATTAACATATACGCTGCAAATAGTATGCTTCCTCTTTCAGTCACTTTAAGTACAATGCCTGTTCCTCTGTAAGGGAATATTTTCTTGTCTGGTATTTGGACTGAATTTTTAGAATCTTACTGCGAGTCTCTCTTCACTAAAGCAGCCTTAGAACATAATTTGGAATAACTGATGTCCTTGCTGGAACTTAGTGGAATCAAGCTGGATTGATTGACTTTTTGTCCACTTGTGAATATTTGAATGATGAGTAGCTAGGAACCAGCAAATAAGAAATTATGGAAGCCAGTCTTTATTTCATTTAATGGCACTTCTTTATCTTAGAATCACAGAATGATGCGTTACAGTACTTTTATACCTTGGGCTCCCTAACTTGGTTGCTTAACAGTAGTTTTAGCCTGCTCTTCATAAGCATGCAATGAGTCATGAAGATAGATTATTTACTAGCCGATTTTCAAGAGTTTTTTTCTACAAATATTTACAACCAGCCTGCTTTGCCCTTGCTTCAGAGCTCTAGCTCTGATTTTTTAACACTCAACAGGCATAAGGAGCAGGAGAGAGTGGCACATTGTATTTACTTTAAGAGATGAAAAAAGTGATGCTGCTCTTGTGTAAAGATACTGCCTCATTCCCTGTGGAACAACATTTTTGTACACTGACAACACTTACTGGCAGAAGTACTGAATGCCATAGCTTGATTGTGAGCAGGCAGTTCTTGAATAAGTTGCTAGTTAGTTAATGTTCTTACGATTTTGATTGCATTCTTTCCTGTATTTTTTCTCAATTGTTTATACTTACATTGCACTGAATCACATATTTGTGTATTTTATGTTTATAAAACATGTATTGTTGAATATGAGCTTATCTTATATGGTTTAGCTTTTCCCAGTCCAGTGATAGAAATGTCTATGTAAGTGAGCAGAAAACTGAGAAATTAAACCAATATGTAATAGTACAGCAAATTTGACTTTTGTAGCCAGCTGCATGATTTCAGAGAAGGTCTTATAACTTGGGGGGGGTTGCATATATATATATATGTGCGTATGTGTATGCATATTTCTAAGCAGAAGGCATTTTTAATTACCAGAGAGATTCTTGTTTTTAGTGAACTCAAAAGTGAAGAGAAACAAAACATATGTAGGAAATGTCTTAGTATCATAAGATCAGAATCATTACACTGAAAGCTAAGAGAAAAAAAAACAAGGCAAGACAAAATCTTTCTTTTTTTTTTTTTTTTGTAATGTTTATCTTCACATAAAAAGCCTACAAGCTTTTTTTGTGTTTTCTTCCTGTAAACATTTACTTCATTGTACTGATTCTCAGAATAGTAGGAATTGTTAGTTGAATGAATAAAACGATCATGTAATGAATGGGTACAAAAATACAAACAAGCTAATTGTGGAACTAGAATGTATCTGTTGTCAACCTTTGCAGGTTGTCTTGCAGTTGTACAGTCTCATTGGCCCCAAATGGTACTTATTGAACATTTATTTTTTATTTGTTTGGACCATGCCAGTATTACACAGGCAGCATGAGGGAATAATGAGCTGCATTCTTTGGGTAACTGAAGAGTCAGCACAAATTGTGGGAACAAATAACAATCAGACAAGGCAGTGTTTTATAACATCAGGACTGCAATCCATCTTTGGGGTCTTTCAAAGCTGGGCTAATAAAGGCTCACTAACAATCCCCAGCAGAGCACAATTTAATTAAATTTGTCCATTAAAGTACTCCTCCCCCTCACTCTGCATTTTAAAAATTAATTCTGCGTTGTGACTGTTGTTCTTTATACATCGCAGATGCACTGAGCCTTCGAAATCGACAGGTCATCTGCATCACACTGAAAGTCCTCCAGCACCTGGTGGTATCAGCAGACATGGTGGGAGAAGCCTTAGTGCCCTATTATCGGCAAATCCTCCCAGTCCTAAACATCTTTAAGAACATGAATGGTGAGTTATCCTAACAGACACTGTGTTGTCTTTCAACCCCTAAGGTAAAAAGGGGCTTGAGACAGGGTTAATTAACAATGTAGTTAAGATTTATTGCTGTATATAAACTCAAATCCATTTGGAGCTCTAAATAATATAAACCCTCCCCCTTTACTATTCCCTAAGGATGCACTGAAATTAACAATTTCATTTACTACTCCTTGCACGTACAGTTTATTTAACTCAGTACAGAAGCACTGAAGCAGTTCTGTAATCTTCCAATAATTAAATTGTAAAGTTTCGTAAAAGTCTTGAATAAATTAATAAATTACAAAGGTTTTTCACTCCCTTAAATACTTCAATTCATTCCACTTGTTTTGTTCAGTTCTATGCTTTTCACAAGCAACATTCACAACTACCTGCAGACTTAGGAAGGAACAGAAATAAAAGGCGTAATCAAACTATTTAATTTGAGGGTCAAGATGACTCCTTGTATAAAACTTTCAAGTCGTTTGATGTCTAGCAAAGTAGTGAAGTTTGAAGTTACTATTTCTCACTTAGCAGGTTTTATATGGAGAAATTTTGAACTATTTTGCATCGACAGTTGAGAATGTTTCCTTGTCTCAATCAATCACTCGCCTGCCAGTCTCAGTCTTTAAAAACTGTGATATTGAGAGCCCCATGAATACCATGTAATGTGAATACATTGACACTGTAATCACCAGGTAAAATCAATATGCTGTGCCTTGCTTTCTCCAAATTACTCTTTAGGGTTTTTTTCTGTACATAATATACATACTATCTGTGCAATTATTTACCAAAGTATTGACTTTATACTTATGTTGTTCACATGCAGCCCTATAGGTCAACAGAATGTAATTCTTCTCAATATTGACAGTTTTTTCTTGAAATTTGTGGCATTTATATAGTTATCTACAAGACTGCTTCCTGTTTGCATTACCACTGAGTGTACTGTCTTAAACTCACTCTTGTAATATCTTGGATTGAAAAATGCATTTCCAAAGACTGACTTGAAGAATCAAATGAAATTTAGATTTTAGTTCTCTCTAAATACATAAATGTCTGTGACTACTAAGGTAAGTTAGAAACTTGCAGTAACGTGGGATTCCATAAATACAATGTGATTCAGGTGTCAATCGTGGTTTTAAAGGTTGTGGGAGGAAAGGATATGAATAAACTCAGTAGGCTTAGATTAAGTATGTTCACTAAGTCTCATTACGTATTAGAATATTTCCCCTTCACAGATCAAATTTGAATATCTATCACAAAGAGAAGGTCTGTCAATGATCAGTAAATCTTTTTTTTTTTCAATTTTTTTCCTGAGCTTTGATTTTGAAGTGTTCAAAATAAAACGTATTTTCAACACATCTGCATGACATCCGTGCTATGTATATTTGTATGCATATCAGACTACACTAATTCTTCATATTTGGCATCCATTAACTGGAAAACAAAAATAAGGGAAAGCTAATAATTAGAAATTGATACATTTTATTAAATCATTACTTTCACAGTAATAAGATATTTGAAAGTTCAGTATTACCAGCAAGGCAATCGATAATATTTGCAAGACATATCACAGGAAAATATCCCACGTACTAAATATTTGCCTACTGGTGACAGAGGAAAATTCTTCTGCTATTTCCATTTCCCTCAGAAAGCTTACATTTCTTTCATCTTTTACCTTATTCTTCTTTCTATCTCCTTTCTATCTCCTGTATGCTTAATAGATAACTGAGGTACAAGTCTTTGCTCCCAGTTCTGAGTAAGGTTTAGAGGTGATTCAAGCTATTTTCTCCACTGCTTTTTTATATGGGTGGAAGATGGATTGAAGGAATGGATGCTTTTCTTAGTGCTTCTTTGTACTAACTATAAGGAATACTATAGTACTAACTATAAGGAATATATATTCTAGGAGTTGTGTGTGTTGAGATCTAGTAAGTCTGTCACTGTGGAAATTTATCCACTAATAAGGTAATGGGAAGGGGCCATGTTTTTTTCAATGCCATTTTTCTAGATCAGTGTCTTTTCTGGAAGGTGCTCTTTCCCAAATTCAAACACCATTCTCACACAGGCTTAAAGGCAACAGGACATGGGAAAAAATAGTGTTAATAAGATCTAGTCAGCATCAAATGAAACTATCTCGTGATCAATTCAAGAAAAACCTAGCAAACCAAAAATCATGTATTTTGTGACATTAAACTCTAGAACTGCTTACCCCAAGTACTTTGGATTAAAAAAAAATGATGGAAGCTGAGAAATCATTCGGGTGAAATGCCACGTATGCTCATGCTGCATTGGAGGGTTGGACTTGGTGACCTCTGGAGGTCCCTTCCAACCCCTACAATTTTGTCACTCTGTGATTCATATTATCTAGTCATCTCATTTTGACTAGATAATTGATTTTGTCTTCTGGACTAGATGGACAACTACAATTATGTCAAACATCCATCCTTATAGTCTTCTTATACTAGTACCTAGCAGACTTGTGTAAAAACATGCAAGTTCCATTGAGTTTAGATATGTTCTGAATATAGATGCCTCAGAAAATTTTTTCACAGTAAATGCATTTGATTTAAATTCATCCCAAAGTATTAAACAAGCTTATAAGCAAAACAGAAAAAAATTTAGATCATGAAAAGTTATTTAATGAAACAAACATAAAATTCTGTCTTAGGTTCAGCCTGACAGATGTTTATCTCTTGCATTGTTCTTCAGTCACTGAAACTCATAAATTAGTTTGGTATTACCTGAGCTTGAAATACAGTGTTAGTTTGAGAAACTGTCAGTCCTGTCCCACTTCAAGCAATTTTTTCCAACTTCCCATCTGTTTCCCAACACTGAGGCTACAGTTTCACAGTCAGCAACAGTACTATTTACTTGCCATTGCCTTCTGGGGCATTCTGTGATAAATAAAAGTAAGTAGGTTTGATGACTCTCCCTGTAGGCAGCCATTTGGTATAGCTGACTGTGGTTCCCACTGCAGATTTTTACTGAATTAGCTAGGGAGGCTATGAACTATGTAAATCCTCTTTTCTGGGATCTGAGGCTTTTGGTGTACAAGGATGGTATCTCTTTACTCCTATTCAGCCTGCTGACCACCTGTATCTTAAACAGCCTCAAATGTTCCTTTATACAGAGTTATCAATGCACACTTTTAGTGTATACACTAAATATTGATTATTCACAGAAGCATGGAATTTTATATATATTGCTTCTCTTTTTCATTGTGCTTTTCACATTTCCACTTTTTCTTCTTCCATCTACTGCTTCCAAATCATCCTGCCATTGTTTTATATACATAGTACTTTTTGTGAATTAACGCATTCTAATTTTGATCTCTTTTGCTCTCTTACTATGTATCTTGCACATGCTTGTCTCTAAAAATGAATGTCTTCATAACAATTATGTTGTCTTGATGACTGATAATCTAGGTATTTCATTTCAAATTTTTAGCACCCATACTAGAAGTCTTTATCACAATATTTTTAGTCAACACTCCACAAAATGCTTATTAATTTCTTCTCTATAATGTCTTTTAGTGAAGTGTGGAGCATCTCCCCTATGACTGGAGCATCACTCCTACAAGGAAAGGCTGGTTAACTTGGACCTGTTCAGCCTTGTGAAAAGGAGACTGAGAAGGGATCTTATCAATGTTTATAAATATCTTAAGTGTGGCAAAGAGACATGGCCAACCTCTTTTCAGTGGTCTGTGGTGCCAAGACAAGGGGAACAGGCCATAAACTGGAGCTTAGGAAGTTTAGCACCAATATGTGAAAGATCTTCTTCACAGTAAGATGGAATACTGGAATAGGCTTCCCAGGGAGGTTGTGAATTCTCCTTCTCTGGAGATATTCAAGACCTGTCTGGACACCTACCTGTGCCTCCTGCTGTAGGGGGCCTGCTTTGCAGGGCAGTTGGACTCAATGATCTCTAGAGGTCCCTTCCAAACACTACAATTCTGTGTTTCTCTTGTAATTTCATATATCAAAAAATTATTTTGATTTTATTTTCTGAATTCTCTGGAATTTTATGTCTAACTGTGAAAACACAGTTTGAATGGAATTGCTGTTAATCAGAAAATCGAAGCATGGCAAATACATATTATTATTAGAATCTGTGGGCCATGGATAGGAGATTGTCAGGCATGTGTTCAGAATGATAGAAGTGGAGGAGTGTATTGGTTCAGTATGTATTGGTTCAGCATATTCCGCCATTAATTATTCATTCCTATTTCTTGTGTATAGGTAACTTCAGCACTGAGATTTTTTTTATTATTTTTTTAGTAAAAAAATTTATATATTGATGAGAAGTGAATTAAATGTTTTATTTATTTAAAATAGCTAAAACATGCTCACTCATTTGAGTAATAAAATAAAGATAACAGTAAGTCACTACAACCTAAATTACAAATGCCATAGAAAGACCAATTCTCAGAAGGCAGATACCTGACATTTTTGAAAGCCAGAATGAGAAATCTCAGTGAGCTTTTGAAGAGTCTGTGTAGTGAGCAAAAGGCTTTTTGGTGTTCAAAACATGCTTGGTATGTCTGAATTTGTGCCCTCTACAGATTTTAAGCCCTAGACTCGTGAGACATTTCTCTTCATTTGGGTTCCCAAACAATCTGTTGCAGAGCAATATGACCTAAAAGAAAAGTTCTCCTGGTGGTGATGTGGACTCTAGTGTTTTGAGTATTTGCGGAGAAAGTGAGAGCATCATCACCAAGTACACAGCGTATTCTGAAAAAGGATTAAAGCCTTCTGTAAAAACTCTAGCCCAAGTCATATCAGCAGGAGAACAAGTAGAAGGGGTCATGTCTTGATCCGGGTGATTAGGGAATACTACTGAAACACAGGAGCTGTTTGCCTAATCTCTGTGGACTAAGAGAGGTTGCCCAGCATCCTCAGAGCAATAAACTCTAAGCAAGCTCTCCAGCATATGGACTGTTATGCAAAAATGCTACTATGTAATATCAGAAACAAAAAAAAAGTTATTATAATGCATATCAGGTCTACTATGTACCATGTAATGCCACTTCAGTTTTCATTTAAATTTATTAGTTATAAGTACTCTAATAAAACTAATTTTAATCTTGTTAAGAGGGAAGAAAAATATCTGTAGAATCAAATGCAAATACTCTTTTTTTTTTTTTTCACAAACATAGCTTTTGCTTTTGGGTTTCTTATTTTCTAAGCCATCTTTTAAAAATCTGTGTGGTGTCTGAGGTAAACAATTTAAGAACACACCGAATAAGTTTGCTCTTTTCTGTTAGCAGGCAGAAAATAAAAGGAACAAAAAGGAGTCGTCAGTGCCTGAAGTTTGCTGTTAGGTTGTATGTGTAGCATAATACTGCCTGAAACACAAGCTTATTTATTATCAAGACTTAACAGTTACAGTCAGCAAATTTCTTGTTTAATTTACCTGACTGGTGAATGAAAATTTCATTGGTTTGATTTAGTAACTGGTTTTTATTCTGTCAAATCCAAGCAATCTTAACGGCTACATCACATCAATTCATGAACACAATTTTTTTTTTCATGTAATCAATTTAAATTATTCACTAGTAATCAAGAGCAGCTTTTAAGAGAATTGCAGATAAAACAATGGATGAAAACAAAATATTGTTATTATTTAGATACCTCAGACACAGAAGTATGGGGTGGCACTGCTCTGAAGGAATCTGTAGCGTGGTGATTTCATCTATGGCTTGTTTCAGTCACCATAAGGCAAACAGCAGTAGCAGATCAGACTGAAGCCCAAGTTTCTCTTGGCTGCAATAAAAGTGCTCTGACACTAACAGTAAGTTAAAGCTAGAATGAACTTTTGTCAGCCTCTATGTATCTAGTCAGTCATCTCAAAAAAAATTTTAGATACGACTGAGAATACCCCGTGTACCTGAATTGCAGCATTCAGTGAAGTGTGAAGCTACAAAATAGAGCTAGAATGCCTGCTTTACAGTGCCCAAACTTCGCTTAGGAAAAAACATTCCCATGGTTGAGAGATACTTCACATATTTTGGAGAACTGTTTTTTACGAAGTACAGTAGTGCTTCACAGACTCTGAAGAAAGAAGTATTTAATTGCAGAAGGAAGGGACTACAGTGTTCCCTATGTTGGAGTGCTCTCAAAAGTGCTTGTGAGTTCCAGAGGCACTGATGGTCCTCAGAGTGGTTCATAGTTATTAGTAACTTGTATCATCTTTTAATTGATTGAATATGCTTTAAAGAAACATTTCATCAGTCTGCTTCCTCCTCTATGATATCCCAAAGTGAAATAAGCATTGTCAATCTTATTTTAAATTTTTTTACAGTTTACCAACTCCATGTTTAGAAACCATTCCATGTTCTCTTCATTTGTCTTCTGAACTTTGAGGTTTCAGGTTATTCTTAGGCAGCTGTCATGATTTCAGAAATACAAGAGCAAAGATTCCGAAATGGCTTTATAGATACACACTTGAAAGGAATAGGACCATCATGGCAACACAGAGCTGAGTGAACAAATTATTTTGTTACGTTTGTAGATTTTTACAATATACTCTCATCAAAAGAGGATTCAGAATGTTCTGATTCATCAATATTTACTGAAAAACACTGTGATTTTCCCCAAAATGGAGTCTGCTGTGCCAGCAGATCAATTTGTTAAACCTAAAGACGAATTGATTGCATTCCAAAAATTAATACTATTATGGAGAGAAGCAAAATGCGTTTGTCATTACTACTTGAAATTAATATTATTTTGACAGGCTTCCTATGAATTAAAGTGCTAAGAATATTTATTTAACTAATACCCTTCAATGTTTTTAAGAACTCAGAACAATTTTTTCCTAAGAGATCAGCTGATGGTCTTTAATTCTTTTTTTTTTCCAAAATGTATTTTTTTTGCCAAGAAGCTAGTCTTGTAGGTCAAAATAATGTGAAAATAAAGTTTTTTGAATAGTAATTAAACATGGAGTAGAAGAGCGGTAATCTTTAACAGTTAACAACAGCTGCTCATGTATGTCATTATACACTAGTCAATCCCTAGTTGCTTCAGTCACCAGCACTGCCTAGTGAGTTAAAGAAAATCCAATGGAATTCTGAAGTACTGAAATTAGAAGTTACTGAGACCTGCCTATATCAGAGCAGTTTTTGCTCTAATATCTTCCAATACGAAGCATGTGTTTTTTTTTCTAAGCTGATGATACTTACACTGTTCGTGTATAATCAAAACCCTACCAGGTATTTTATAATACACTTAGAAAATTATGCTTAGATCATAATTACTGGGTAATTTCTAATTACTATCTAATTTCTTAGCTGAAAAATACAGCATCAGTCTGTGTAAAGTAAAACTGACTCAGAAGTGATTAGGCTGGTGTTATTAACACTTAGCACTTGCTTTTCATGTTTTAATAGCCTAATTATTCCATCATCTTGAATTATTGATAAAAGAAAAATGGAAAGCTCGCCATGTTCATGGATTAATATTTCTTCCAATTTTTTTTCCTTTTTCCAATTTTAATTTTTTTTAGTATATTGACTGAAGGAAAGGAGAGTTATCTAGTGGGTGAAACACAGATATGAGAGCTAGGATTTCTGAATTCACAGGAAATTGGTGGGTAAATCCAATAGTGAAAATGCTAAATTTGTCCTGTGCCTCAATGTATGCTTCTGTAAAATGGATATAGCCTCAAAGATCTTGTATGACTCAATCAACGTTTTCTTTTCAGAACTTTTTAAAGTTCCAGGACAGTGAAACGGTATTTTCACTAAGTTAAGAATTAGTATGCTTTGCTTTAATACTTTTGTGGAATTTATGCTCCTGTGGAAAATCAGATGTTAGAGGAAGACTGGGACATCCAGAACCAGATTAGTACAGAATTATAATGGCATTTGTAAGTCTGCCTTTTCTGCATGTTTATACCATTCTTAATCAGTCTAGGTTGGATGGGGCTTTGAGCAATCTCAACTAGTGATCTAGCAGAAGGTATTCTCACTTGTGGCAGGGACATTGGAACTAGATCATCTTTAAAATCTCTTCCAACTCAATTCATTCTGTGATTCTAATGTAAGCTGGTAACTACCTGATCTAAAAACGAGATGCTTTAGTTACCAGAGAAACCCATCTTTGGCATTCTCTGAGCAATAACAAATATTTATTTTCTGTATAATTCTCTTTTCCATTATGTTTGTAAACAAATGTGCTTAAGTTTGAAAGGACGTGTGGTTTCAACTTGTTACATTTATTAAAGTAGCATTTTTTATTTTAAAATATACATCTGAAATGTATGTTCAATTATTAATTCTAACTAGATTGTGTTTACTTATTGTGGATATTTTCAATGTCCATGCTCAGTTAGGATTTCTATTCTGAGAAGAGTATTTCTGTGAAAGCAGTTACCAAAATCACAGAAATTGGATCTGTACCTGGCTTTCTGTTTTTATATCAAACCAAACAGCAGGTAATGGGGAGAGGGGAACTTTGGAGGGAGAGTTTTCCTTGTGGCATCTTTCTCTTTTCCTCAAGGAAAATAGATTAAAGCCCCATGTAATGGAATGATACAAGGAGGTGTATAAATATTGCACTGTGATTAAACTACCACAACACTCAGATGATTAAAGTGCTGCAGGTCTTTCAGTTATTATTCTATTATATCATTTCATCTCATTTCAGGACATTGCTTTTTTCTTAGATACTGAAGAACACTCTAGGCAACAAAGCTGAGGCCTATAACAGTGAACTATTGATTCCTTTTTCTACATCCATCATTCTCCTTTTTAGGTGTACCAATAAAAACATGTGTTCTTGTTATAATAACCTATGGCCATCCAACATGCCAATGTGATTAACATATGACAATCTGAGTTTCTTTTGCAGGACTGTAGTAGCTGAACAGTACATTTTGACTTTTCTGGTTTGCAAATTAGGTGGACTAGATTAAATGTTTATGATCAGAGTATTTATATACTGGTATCTGTATCTCATCCAGAAGTTCCTGCTTTAGATAGAAGTTACATTTTAGAAAAACAAAAACAAAAACAAAAACAAAAACAAAAAAAAACCTGTTTTTGTAATAGGACTTTCCACTTATACATCACATTCCCTTCCCTATTATTTTTATTTTCAAAGCTAAATTAAGCAGTTAGAAAAAGAAATACCAAGGTTAACATTCAATCTCAACTCTTGCTTGGTTTTATGTATTACAGTACAGTTCCTAACCAAGTGTGCTTACTGTTTGTAACTAGCACAAATATTTTGTACAATTCTACACAATTTGGAATAAATGTTAGTGCCCCAATTTCTTTTTACTTTTTCATCACTGTGCTGATTTCTGACAGCTCTTGCATTCAGTTACTCTCTGCAGTATACGTCTAAATATAATTTTACTGTTCAACAACTTTTCTTTGGCAGAAATTGTTGGCCAAGTGCTTATGAAATTGTTAGGTAAAAACATATTTAGGAAATATATTTAAGAAACGTATTTAGGAAAGATATAAATTGGGAATAACTTGGAATAAATTTAAAATCCCCACAAAAGATGGATGTATTCTGGCCAAATGAAGTAGGAGGATTCAAAGGCAAAATGGCCACACTGAGGACATGATGTTAAAAATTTCTCCTCGACTGGAAAGGTACAAAAGTTTCTTTAATTTTTGGACAGTCCCTATTATGTCATCTGTCCACCAAGTGCAGAGAGAGCCTGAAGAGATTAGCCTACTAGGAGTAAAGTTAGCTTTGGTGAATAAACAGCCAGTGTGCTAGATTTCAGAGAGAGGCAGACTGTTCTCAGATTCCTATATAGCCACTCAGCTGTCAGTTGTAAATGAAGACCAAACAGTTCAGTGGTGATAACAGGGAAGTCCTCATAAATATCAGTTTTAAATAAAAATCAGATTTAAATAAATATCAGGCACACAAGGCATACTTGTTAACCCCAGAATCTGTTCCTGAAAGATCTCAAATTGGTTGTGTTCTTTTCCTGTAAAATGAACTCCTCAAAACCTTATTTAACCACTTGCTTATAATTTAAACACTTTGAGGAAGTTATATATGAATGCAGATTTTGTTGTTTCAGAATAGTTTTTCTAATGTTCCTTGAATTTTTGGAAACAAATATTTGTGGTGGGGAGACTATTGATCACTGTGTCCCAGGCCACAAGAAAGGGAGATGTATCCAGCTGAACTTACACGATACAAAGTGAATAGCACATACATTTCTGTGAGCAGAAAAAGCAGAACTTACCATCTGCAACATTGTACGTGGAGGGATGGAATCAGAAATCAGATTTACTTTCTTTTATACTGAAGGCAGACCTATAATGAAGATCTTTATCACATCATTCTTGTGATTTTAGCAATTCAAACTTCTGTTGAAGAATTGCAAAGATTACTGCCTATCTTCTTGAAAACTAGTGTATTGATACATTGACTTTTCACAGAATCTACATATTTAGTCAGATATAACTGAATTAGGGAGGTAGGAGAGGTAAGGAGCAAAGAATAAATCTGAAACTGTGCATTCCTCCTCTTCCGAACTGCTTAACTCCTGCTTAGAAAGTATAATTGCTTGTCTGCCTGAAAGTAGTAGATAATGAAGAATCAGTATTTCCTGTATGGGATCCCAACGAAACCCATGAATCTCAAGATAGGAACAGAGATTAGTTTGTGGAGGAATAACTACCCGGAGAATAATCATTTTATATGTGAAGAAGAAGAAAAAAAAAGTAATCTTTTTTTTGAGTATATTTTAAAATATTACATAATGTGTACAGAGTTTATAATTTAGGCATATTGCAGATTTAGGTATGTCTCATAATAGTATGTGTTTGATAAGAAGACTATTTCAGTCTTTCTCCCAAAGACTTTTTTATGTTAGGAAAATAGTTATATGAAAAAGAAAAAAGAAGAGAAGAGAAGAGAAGAGAAGAGAAGAGAAGAGAAGAGAAGAG
>JAPSGF010000056.1:4127672-4146320 GCA_035772895.1 Perdix hodgsoniae | reverse complement strand
GAAGAGAAGAGAAGAGAAGAGAAGAGAAGAGAAGAGAAGAGAAGAGAGAGAGAGAAGACACACCCAATAATTCTTTATGTATTTACATAATATTATTCTTAATTCTAAGTCAGATATAACATATTCATTATCTTTTTATTTCATATTCTGCTCTCTGAAGTTTAACTTGTTTCAGAATTTACATTATTTTTGAGAGCTCTGACATATAATTCCAATCTATGGCCCATTACATTACTTAATGTGAATAATACTGTCTAAGGGCTCCAATCTACAGTCACTATTCAGACAGCAAGCTCAGGAGAGCTTACTCAGAATTGAGTACTGGGAAATTTCAGGAGTGTTAAACTCTCAAACTAAAATGTTGGCGTCCCTGAATCCAAGGGGATATTTTCTATTTGTTGAAATCATACTCCTTTCAAGTTAAACAGAATATTTCTTAGCTGTCTCTACTTAGTGCTTTATATTACTTAGTAGGGGGAACAAAGATTTCTTTTACCTGTAATTCGCAAAACTATCAAAAGTAATAGCTTAGAAATGCAGTCCCAAATTCCATAAAATATGTACCCAAGCCTCTGTTTTGATAAAGTTAGCTTTAAGGAGTAATATGGTACATATGTGCAGTATTTCCTTTTAATGTAGTGGGATGAGACATAATACAGTTTTCTTGGTCAGATTTTAACAAAAATCATGACCATTTATGCATTAATTTTATTCTTTATTTCATAAGCCCATGAATACATCTCAGTGGTGGATTTTGAATGGTAAGTGCACCCAGCAAATTCTAATTTCTGTGGATTTTTAAATCTTAGGCCTGAAAATATACTGTTTTACCATTTACAAAATGGTTTCTAGTGTTCACTTAACAAATTAGTTTAAGATATCTATTGTTTGTGACTGAAGATTATTTATTTTGCACCTATCCTCAATAGCTGTGTAGATTCTTAAATGGTCCCAAATTTTATTACCAGTTTATATATTTTTTCATTATTTTCACATATTTTAGCTTCATCTGTTTACATAAGCATGTCATATATTCTGCACACACTGAGTTTTATAAACAATCAGTAATTTATTAATTTTAAACAACATACTTTTTTAAGTCTCATTAAGACTATTGTCAAGTGACACTCTTAATACAAAATTAGATTAAGATTAGGTTAATACAGTTTAGATTACTTTTAGTGAAAATAAATTAAGAACTAAAAAATGTAAAAATCTACTTTTCTGACATCATTCTGGCTGTTGTTAAATGTTCCTGTTAGTTTATGTGCAAAGCTGGCAGGATAGAAATACCCTAATCTGCATATTGGCTGTGTATATCTGCTATACACCTGGCTTTGATGGAAGGCAGGATAGTATGTGGAAGTAGACATCAAAATTGACACAAAGATTACTCTGCTATTTCTGCCATCTTTATACTAGTAGAGATTCCTGGCACTCATAACCATGCAGTAACCAGGTAGTTTTGCTATTAATTTTCAAATCCCACAGTGCTACAGAATGATAAATTAAGATTCTCTGTCAGTCTCAGTGTTTAAACAAGCAGTGGTCTTAAATGTCACCCTGTTCTATTGCAATTAAAAGTGTTTGTTAGATGGCTGGAATATGTGGATGATTCTTCACTGATTTGTTCTATTTATGTGTTTGCATTTATTAGAGATATGATAAATAGTCTGGCTAAGATGTACAGGTTTTGCTTCTCCACTTGAGAAATAAAATAGTAGAAATGATCTTTCAGATTTTTTCTGTAGAAAAGACAACAGCATTTCAGTCAAGAGCCTGGATATTGTCATGAAAAGCAATTGAAATCAAGTCTTTTTTTATTAGCTTTTTTTATTCATTAGAAAAATGATGGTCAGTTTGCTCTGTGTTTCTTTTTATATATTTTGTTCTTTTTGTTTCGATTAAACATAATTTTTTCTTATTACTGTAGAGTAAAATTCTGGTCACGTGAATTCTTCTCTGTCATTAGAGATACATAGTGGATTATTCAGGAGCAGAATTCTGTACAATCTTACTCTTCTATGATTAATATTTAGCATTTTTTCTACAATGCAATTGTTCACCAACATTGTGAGAAAAAAGGTCCCTTTTGTTGCATTATTTTGTGTCGTTGGAATGGCATGTGGTATGCTGTTTATGTAAAGGAGCCATTTAGAGGCCGTGGGTCTGTTTCTCATACCCTCATTCACATTGAGGCAGTACTTTTTACAGTTATTGATCCCAAGGAAACAAATTGCCTGGGGGAGCTAGGGGATTTCATAAAGTAAAGGCCCATTCAAAATGTTAGCAAGAGCAGAATTTGTTGCTAACAGAAGCAGGAACTTTTAAATGCGGAAGCCCTCATTTCTGTATGCAGTAACAGTCACCCATAGATTGATTTGTCTGAACATTACTTATACAGTATTGCTTCCTTTTAAATAAAGTTATCTTCACATTCAGACATGGTCATGAGTAACAACCTTCTTTTCATTCTTATTAATTATATTTTTATGTATCATCTATCTCTGACCAGTACACAGACAAACTGTACCTTTTCTGCTGTACTTTACTGGACAGAAAAGCCATTTAACTGCAGCGATATCATAACTATAACATTAAATTATAACTGTGTGTTTTCCATAGTAAGACTCTGCGTTTTGAATGTGAAGAAAATTAGAACTATTCTAGAAGTACTCTTTCAAAACTAGGAGTCTCATTTCATATCTCTCTTTCCAGATTTTTTTAAACGGTTGTAAGAAGTCACTGTGCTTTCAAGAAAAGAACAAACACTGGTAGCAATAACAAATTGAATTTCATTTTTTCTTTGGTTAAATCTAATGCTGATAAGAAACTAGAAACATTTTTTGTTTGTTTGTTTGTTTGTTTTTGTGACAGAAGTGTATGTGTGACCTGGAAGTATATAAATTTAGTTCAACTTCAAGGTTTTCTGCACTTTCACATTGTTTTTGTCTGTACTTAGGCTCTTTAACTCTTGAGGACATACAGTTATGTCCTGAAGTCGTAATTAAGTAAAGTGTGGGCTTTTTCTCCATCCTTATGATAGGAAAGGTATTGTAAAACTTGTTTATTTGAAGTCTATGCCATACCTTTTTTGAAAAGATGTTGATGCCACCTGTGGTGTAGAGAAGTTGGTAGTACTATGTTGTTTCTGGACTATGGACATTTTTCCTCACCTTACAGGCTTTTATGCATTGTTTTGGGGTTGATGGGGGTGAAAATAGTGGGACAAAAGTGGACATGTGATTCCTTATGTTCATATAGCCATCTCCTTCAGTAAGCTAATATAAAAAATAAAAATAAATCTCATATAATATGGTTGTTATATGAGAATTAAAGTTATCATTGTTATTATTGTTATCATCATAGACAGTATATGTTACATATTGGAAAGAAAGAATTATATTTTTCAAGTCCAAAATCCTGCATAGCTCACCTAGATTTAAGTCTAGCTGATGGTTTTACAATATTTATATTTCTGTATTAGTACATTTCTTATGTCTGTATTGTTTTCTTACTGTGATAAACTGTATTTTTAGAAACTCGTCTCTACAAGTAGATGTGGATTTTAGCAGATAGTTCTAGGATTGCCTAGAATAACGAATGTTAAATATAGTAAGATTGTCACAAAATCCATCTGATTGGTCCTACAGTGGTTTTCAGGCATCCAAAGCCATTTTTAATTGACTCTTGTAGCTTCATTAAAGAGGTACAGTACAATTTTCACGAGTGTGTTCATACAGATGGATAAATCCCAAGAAATGGTGCTTCAAGCCAGAGATCACAAGCTATTTTAAAAGAGCATGATATAATTTATATACTTCCTACTGATCATGGTCCATTACCAGTATCAGGTTCCATTGGGAGAGAAGGCTAGTCAAGAACTATGCTTGGCTGCTTTAGGGCAGAGCTTGTGTTGTTTAGTTTACTACACTAATTATATTCTCTTGATGAGATCATTAGAGGACAATAAAGGAAAATGAAAACAGTTTGCAATATGTGTGGTCAAATTAGCCACACAGAGAAATTATGGTTTGTACTTAAACGCTGTTTAGAAAGTGTCCATTAAAAAAAATGTAGACACTCATGTATGTACACTATAATGATTCCTAAACTAATTTTCTTTAATGTGTTTATTTTTGAAATTGGGAATTGGACCCTGTTTCTATCTGATTAGAATGCAAAGGATAGATTTAAATGAGACAGTCAACAGGATGTCTACAGCCATGAACTTCATGGAAGCATGCTACTGCTGACGATTACGCAGACCAGAGCTGGTAGATCATTTACAACATTTTTGTATTTAACAAAAATTAAAGATGAAATCTTATTTCCATCTGAGAAAGAGGCTGTTCTTAATTGCAATTAGAAATTTACTTTAGCTAATCCATGGTAAAGAAAAAAAAATTAAGGATTTCTTTAGTAAACTGCATGCTGCATGTGCATGCACAACTTTTATTCCTTATCAGGGTGCATTGTTACAACTTGTGGAATATGTACTCTGAAAGTACATCCTTCAGAAAAAGAAGTAATGATTTTATATTGCTCAAATTTGGATAACTGAATTCCATTTATAAGCTAGGAAGTATAACTAGATAGAGCTTCAACTTTTTAAATGACCATGCTTTTATTGCAAACATTTACTTTTATAGATCATTGAATGAAGTAGGTTTATGGGTAGAAAAGTACATTTATGGATTATCGTAGAAAAACGTCTCTATTTTTCTTTGGGATAACTGGACTGTTCCTTTTTCTCCCCTAATTACCCTGAGGTCTTTTAACTGAGCCCTAACAGATTCCGCAAACCAGAAAATTAACTGCATAAAAAACTCTTGACAGCCCACATCTGAATTAAGAAAGCAATATATTCTTTGAAACACACCTTTCTGTTACCAGTAAACTGCCCCTTTTCCATTCCTACACTTGGTGCCTGCTCAGGGTGGCACTGCAGTCCAGAAAATTCTTTTTCTGTGGTAGTTGATTGTAACTGCAACGTTAGGGGCTTTGTGGACTTCATTTACTGGGGATCAGAAAGAGATGGAACAGGGCTACTTCAGATATTAACAAGCAGAGAAAATGACTGCATTATATGCTGTATACTCTTTAATAATTTATTTTACTAGATTTCTTCAATCTGTGTTCTCGTAGCTTCACTCCCCATCTCTTAGGGCATCAACATTTTCTTAATCTTAAATCTTAATATTCTTCTAAACTCAGCAACTGAAGAACAAGTGCTAGTTTGATCCAGGTCTCAGTAAGGAAAGATTGCTATCGACATTAATGAGAAATGGATCATCCCATAAATGAAGAATTTGTATTGCCTTTTAATTACCTAGTGTTGCCAAGTTAGTCATCACAACAAAATCAAGGGAGTTTGCATACAATTGCAGGTTCGGGTATTCTTAACTGAATGTCTACAGGTGCATATTTAATACATTTTAACCAATTTTAACCTGAATCATTCTCCAAATAAATAAATCACTTAGAAAATGAATCATTTTTGCCAGACTGGAAAGAACATCAGGTTCAACAGTGAAAAAATTAACTTCCAAAGAAGTTAAACTGCATGCAATTTGCTCTGTATTTAGGCATTTTATCTATGTCAGTGAACACCTGAATGTTTCATTATCCTGGGTGCTTCTCTACGCTGCACCTAGTTACAAGAGAAGCTTCCAACATCTCTTTCCAGTTTTGTAGTTTAGGCCTCCATTCCATTTTTTGTCCGTCAGTATTATATCTTATATAATCTTATATAATATCTTAATCCTATATAATATATATATCCTTTATCCTATATAATATCTTAAAATGTCTAAGATGTATTTGCATTTTTATTGCAATGACATTTTTAAGAACAGCTAGATGTGGTCTTTTTTGTTTTTTAAGAAATGGTGATTTTTAATTTTTTGGCCAGAAAGAGAATTATGAGATCAATTTTTCATGGGGCTCTACAGCAATTTTTCATCATCTAAATTTTGTTTTATTTTGCAATATTGTACAACCTAACGTATATAGTATTAGATATATGGCTATGGAAAATATCTGCTTTCTTTTTTCTTTTATGCTAAAAATCTACAGGTTAAAAACTATGTAACTCTGCTGGTCATGCAAGGTTGAGACTTTGAGCTGTGTATCAGGAATGGCTGAAGTCAGGTTTATATTCAACTTCCTTTGGGCTATTTCAGAGCACAGATAAACATGTTTACTTACGGTCACGGTAACTTGTCTCAGTTTCTGTACGAATTTCCCCGTTGTGTATTTAAATATAGTTTCTCTCATTTCTGTGGAATTACTTCAAAGCTTAGACGATCTAGTTCCATTTTTAGGTACTGATTTTAGTTTTTTGAAGCCTAGCGATTATGGACAGAATGTTAGTGCTTTTTGTGAAATTCTGTAATCCCAGTCTAACCTCATGTCATCTATTTGTTTGTTTGTTTGTTTGTTTGTTTGTTTATTGCTTGTAGAATGAAATAAGTAAAATATTAAAC
This sequence comes from Perdix hodgsoniae, assembly GCA_035772895.1. Classification (NCBI taxonomy): domain Eukaryota; kingdom Metazoa; phylum Chordata; class Aves; order Galliformes; family Phasianidae; genus Perdix; species Perdix hodgsoniae. The sequence continues at coordinate 4,139,832 of JAPSGF010000056.1, read as the reverse complement.
TGAGAAGGTCCAATTCTTAATTTTTTCATGTTCTTTGACTAAAACAGACAAAGAAGGGATTCATGTATTCAAAAGTTTCAAGAATTCTGGCAAGAGTCAAAATTGTCAGAAAGCTCAAGCAAAGATACCCCCACCCTTATTATTTTAGAATTTGTAAAGATGTCTTGTAACAAGTGGTAAAAATTCATTAAAGCTCATTCATTATGCTCTAGTGTGACTCCACCTTGTGCCCTTTTCATGCTGTGAGCTAGTTTGACAGGTGTATTCTAAATTCAAACTAATAATTTTATTTAAAAATGAAATACTAGCAATTCTATGCCGGATGGCTTCTCATGCAGAAGTACCTATGCTGCAGGTAAAGAAAATGTCTTGTATCTTTGCCTTTTACCATTGTTTTACATTCTTGATTATGTTATAGTTTTTAAAAGTGCATTGAACATCATGGTGATAGAAACAACTCAAATCAAAGACTTGTCTTAATGAGTTGTTAGAAAGTTAGTGGCCCCTTAAGTGACCACAGTGATACAAAAGTAAGCATTAGCAAGAATTTCTTTCCCAGAATTGACTTCATAAGGGTAAGAAGGATCACATTCACACTACATTTATCATGGCTTACAAAAATGACTTTTATTTTAGATGTCAAGTCTCATTAATACATTTTTCTTAGTTTTGCTTTGAACATCAAATGTTTTGGATCAATTGTAATTCTCTTGCCAAATATTTTATAGCTATTAAAGAATACATTGGAAAAAAAAAAAAAAAAAAAAAAAAAAGAAAGCACATTTTCTTTCACTTCAAAAGATTTCTGGATAAGACCTTCTTTTGTGCTTATATTTGTAAATATCCAGGTTGAGCAAGTCACTATTCTCAATGTTGCTCATATTTACAAGATGACCATTTTCCTGTTTCTCTTTTGGTATGGTTCATCAAGCTATGTGCAGAATTTCACCTCTTTTTCCCTATAGCACCTGTAAAATATGGTCATTTGGTCTAGACTGACACAAAGGCCTTTGTGTAGGCCTTAAACTTTCCTCATCATGGTTAGTCTGCTCTCTATTGTCTTCCTTTGCTTTTTAATGGAAGGGTTACTTTCCTTACCTACTCCAAATCCAAGTAGTAAATTCATACCTCTTTTACACTGTTCTGGCCATATAACTTAATTGCCATTAGTTTTGGTTTTTTTAGTCTTATAACATTAGATAGTGTTAGTCATTGTATTGTTACACTTTAATATTATGATAGCATGCACTCTAAACACAATAATATAAAGGTAATTATAAAAATCACAAAAAGTGTGTTAAATCTCCTAGCCTGTTTTCTGCTAGTGTAGGTATGCTCTCTACAGTATGTTAGAGGCATAATCAAGAGTAGTAATAAAATATTAATAGCTTTGCTTTTCACTTCTAAAATAAAACATCCATTTATAAATAGTCTATGCAGTGATAGTAGATATTAAATTTTCCCATGTGTTTTGTTTCTTAGAGTAAATAATAAGTTTAGAGGTAGATAGGGCTTTTAAAGGAAGAAAAACAACGGCAAAGCTCTAGCATAAAATGGAAAGACTTTCATGACTGTAAAGTAATTATAATTGCAGGGAATAAAAAATGCTGCTGCTATTTTTTATTAGACCAAATAAAGTTGAGAAAAAAATCTGTACTTGAGGGCATACATAGAGATTTATTTATTTTTTTATATGACTCCCTCAGTATAGTAGCTATAAAAAAGTGAAGTTTATAAGCTTTGAAAAAAATAGTATGAAAAGTTAAATACTTTTAAATGTGATAATATTTAGTGTTTGATTGGAAATATTTAAGCAGAAAAGATGTTACAGAGTCTGAGTCATATACTGTGCAAAAAATGCATGCATGAGTAGTCTGTGAGGTGGAAAATGTTTAAAGAATTTCTTCATTTATTAGAAAACATAAATTACATTGGCATATATATTATTTATAACAACATTGCTACTGTATCATATACAGTTGCAACAACGCAGCTGAACATTTTGTTATTTGTGTAAACATGAACACTCAAAAGATTGTTTATTCCCAGAATGGGAGAGAAAAGTATTCTAATTACAGTTTGCATTGTTTTGCCTGTGGGCTCCCCAAGAGCCAGTGCCTGATGGGAAGCTGATGCCTCGCATTCAGTGATGCATGAACTCAGTCTCTTTGTTCTGCAATAGGGGAAAAAAAAAAAAAAAAAAAAAAAAAACCTATCTGTACAGTGCCATTTCTTGACTAATGCATGTAAAAGGTTATTGTACTTGATTCCTCTGCATCTGCACAGAGCTGACACAGAATCTGTCCTTCTTTTCTTTCTGCTCTGCGTTTTTCTTTTGTTAGTTTCTTTCTCTTATCATTTAAAGATATAATGAAAAGAGATTAGCATCAATCTTTTATTTTTCTGGAAATGAAAGAGCTATTTTGTGAATTTGTACAGTGATATCTGAATAATTGCCGTAATAATAGTCAGGTAAGCTATTCAGAATGTATCCGTGAAGGGAAAGTAAACTCAATATCAGCTGTACCTTTGGGCAATGTATATAAGCTGAACCACGGGCAACCAAATGTTATACTATTTACATGGCATGCAAATTTATGTTCTAAAACATTTTTGACAAGATACTGAATTTGCGTATGAGCATATAAAAGATCCCTCTCATAGTGAAGGTCATTTTCAGACTGTTTTCTGAGTAATTATATCATATGGAAAAATGTCAGAGGACAGAATAAAATATATTTTTCCAGCCATATCTTCCCACAGCATGACATGTCAACTGAAAACAACACTAAGCACTTTATGCCATCTGTGCTGGTTGGGGTTACATTTACAATGCATTTCAATGTGAAATATTCCTTTTTGAGTTACACACAGTCAGCTTATAGCAATAAGCACCTAAATAGAGTTATCTAAAAAACAGAGAGACATCAATACCTGATTAACTTTCATCCACTCATTGAGAGCTGTTCTATCATTGGGAGATAGAGCTTGTCCTTCATGCTGCCATTCACTGTTTCATGTAAATGAAATTTTATTTCAAAGCTCCGTGTAGTTACAGTAGCAATTAGATTTTTATGCAAAAAATGCTGAGTAATATATATTAACAGTACTTAAATGAAATATTAGTATTCCTAAAAGAGACTTGTGGTTATGTTTGATTTTTAAAAATAATAAGAAATTATAAGATTTGGAAAATGCTGTAATTTCACAGGAAAAATTACAGTAAAATATTTAGTAGCTGTAAGAAGTCTTAGCTTCTGGTTATATATAATCATTGTACAGCAGTTCTCCATAAGTGATCCGTGGAATCAAAGAATATACTGTTTCAGTCTGCACATGCTGAGTAAATTGCATCTTTCAAGTCACTCTCAAACAAGGCTGGTGTGTTTTTGAGACTTGTTACGTGCAACCATTACCAATGAAATTGGAATAATTTACGTCTACATTTTTTTCCTAACTTGTTAGCAGTTAAGAAATATATTCACAACAACAACATAAACTGCATATCAAAATGATCTTGATTTTCTACTGTGTCCAAGCAGAGCTTTGACAGTTGTGCTAGAGGACCTGCTAAAAAGTAATTTGAACCTCCCTAATTCACAAAGGCTCATCCTCAGTGTAAGCTAAAGCTGCAGAGGACAGAGAATGTTTCCTTAACAGAATTTGATTTTGCCATCCCACTTCTAGAGAGTCCTAGCATGAGCAGGAGCACTATCCCCTTATATGCTGGGGATTCTTTTCTCAACTATTAATTGCAAAATACTTCTCCTTTATTAATTAGATGTTATTTTGCTTTATCTTTATTAAGTACAGTTGTTTTAGTCTTGATGCTTTACTTGTGTAACATATGCAGTATGATGTCACAGTAATGATGCAAACATTTCCACAGAATCATAGTAAAGGGTCAGAAGGCTACTGTGTAGCATAGGAGAATTGTATACCATTTTGTTTGTTAAGAAATACTGTTTTCTTGCTTTGGCATTAATCTCTTTTCTCCTGTTCCAAAATGCTAGTAATCAATGATAATTTTCAATGCCAATGCCTCCTTAGAGGACATTCAACACTGAAATATTTAGGAAATAAAATCATGAACATTAGGAAGTACTCAGTCACCTGAGAAGAAAAAACAGGATGCATTGATGATTGCTCATTTCTACTCCAATTGAATTTATAATTAAAATATGGCTTTCCTTCTTTTTTATTTAAATCTGCCTAGAAAAAGTTCCGGGTTCTTAGTAGCTCTTTTATTTAATCTCAGTGATAGACTTTCAGGATATACATATATCGTATACCATGTATAATATGTATGCTAATTTCTCAAGAACATTTTAAAATGCATTATGAACAGTTCCATCTGGTAGAATGAGCTGATGAGTTGAGAAAATGACATTTTCTTGTTATTAGAGTTGACTGAAATTGTAAAAAACTGTGAAATGAATTGCTTGTATAGAAATCTCTTATTAAATAGTTGGTAATATTTGAGAAAGGTGATGTTTTCTGATACTCAAACTCCAATTGCAAGTTCACTTCAGATTATAGTATACTATGAAATTTTTGAAAACATATTTGTTCTATCACAATCTGCTAAATTACATCTGGCTTCAAGTTATAGAGAAGTTTTCACTCTCACTCTGTGTTTCTTCTTCCCAGGAAATACTTCTGTGCATGCTATCTTGCAATACAATTTCTGTGTAAAGAGTCTTTTTGCATAGTCAGTCTGCCCTTAGCAGTAGCCTCCAAAGCCACCTTTTCAACCTTTATACTTATCTCATTTCAGGAAAATAATTTATGTTTCTTCTGCACCCTTCTGTGTCCTGCTATTCGGAGAATTATCGGCCAACCCATTCCAAGTGGTGACAGTGCTATCTTACTGTTCTTTGTTGATTGCAGCTTGTTCAGTAAAATAGAGCATATTCCAGACATTTAGTATTAAAATATGCAGTACTAATTGGGAAAAGGCAATCAGAAGAAAAATTTAGCAGCAAGGAGATAACAAGATCCTGGTAGATCTCAGTCAGCAGTTTTCTTTGAACAATACAAATAAACAGTAAGTTTTGTATATGTGTATAAAATATAGAAAAAAAAAACATATCATATATCAAAGGAAGAGAAATATTGGCCAAAACACGTATAAATCTGGGATAACATTACAAAATTATCTTGTATTACTTTATTTAGTTCTTGTAATAAGGGCCTCAGAAGATCAAACATGCTTTGTTAATACTGAATAGAAGAAATGTAACTCATGTAAAACTGATGATAGGTAACAGATTAGGCATTAGGCAGTTTAAAGTAATGTAAGCTAGATACAAGAAAATATATTTACATTTAGTTATACTCGTTTCTGGTTTTAAAAGAATTCTGCTGATTTTGTCTCTAGGTCCATATACAGACAGCCAGTGAATAATAAGTTGGTTCTGCTCTTTCCTCTGTAACAATGTAGAGAATATTTACTGCAGTACAAATCATATACAATTGGAGTAACAAACACATAAATATACTTAATCAGAAGCTGATTACTACCAATCAGGCTTGGGAGGAGAAATTAATCTTCAGCCTTACAGAGTCCTGTATTCTTTAGTAACATCTGTGTTTCTCCCACATTAATGTTTTCTAGATTGAAGAAAGCATTTGCACTTCTGAGTCACCAGTCAGTGGTGACAGTTTGCTCATGCCTCAGAATATTGAATCCAATGGTTTCATACATATTAGTCATCTCATTTGAAAGGTTCTGAATATGTCCTCTTCAGGCTTCCCTTAGTGCAGAGATTTTTAGCAGATACCAGTTTGATAGATGGGATAAATGGGAAACTACACTTGTCAGTATCTTAAAATTAATAAAAAATCTCATTTCATTTCACTGTTTGTGAGAGCAAAAAATCCTCAAAAAATCAGCTTGTCTTATTTAAATTTAAAATATAGATGCTTATTAACTTGACTTTTAAATATACGGTAAAAAATCCTTTGCAGGAGTTTTGCTGTTTAACTCAGTTTTTTCTCTACATGCCTTTTTGCCAGATCTTCTTGTTTTTGACACAGACCTGTTGACATTAGCTATTGTTAGGATCTGGCCTTCTGCAATTGTGTTGTCTTTATTTATTTATTTATCCAGATAGTGTGATGAAAAAACTTTTCACATTTTCACATGAACAAAATGTGGGTGGAGAATGGATTTGATGTCTTCTATAAGGAATTTTTAATGCTTGTTAACAAGACAGGCAACTGGAGAGTATATATGTGTGAAAAGGATGACATTATAGAGTACTGTAAACATATTTTGCAGCTTAAACTTGCTTGCCTTTTACAGAGCTGTGTTCTGTGGCAAAAAAATTTGCAAACGCAAGACTTAGGCATCAAAATTCTAATACTATTAAGAAACTACTTTGAAAAGCTAGTACGGAAACAGATGTTTTGATTTGGCTCCTATAGCTTATAAACCACTTCAGTCTGCTGAGTTACAGGTTAAAAACTTAGTATTAGTTGATATACCTTCAGAGCTCCTGGCCAATCAGGAAAATTTACCAAAATCTTGCATAGAAAAGAATGTTGCAATATCAAATAAAAACATAATTCCATCAAAGTACCCAATATGTCACAGCACATTCTCTTAATTTCCATTCCACACACTTTACATATGAACTGCTCAAAGTACAAGTGCAGGGAATCACGTGCTGTTTGTTATTGATTTAGGTATGATATATTTCAAATGTGTATGCTTAAGTCAATACAAAATAGAAGATGATGTCTTAATTTAAATTAAAATGTAACAAGTCCTATGTACTTTTGCAATCCTTCATTGTTCTGGAAGATTCATTCCCTCCTACATTACTTCGGTTGTGTTAGAACATAACGAATGAAATGATACTTAACCAGAAATTTTGTTGTTAAAAGTCTGCTATGTTTTATTACAGTTTTATTGAACTTCAGCTACTAGAAAATACGATTCTCTCTCCATCCTTTTAAATTAACTACAAACATTAAGCAAAAGTCAAAATCAATGACCAGATTTGCATTCTAGTTTCTTTTATGATTGTTACCACTACGGAGATGTGTTAATGTGTATCTGAGGTTGCTGATATCAATTTCAAAATGGAAACATAAAAAAAAAAAAAAAGTATATCATGAGCCATAATTTGTTCACTCATTTTACATTAAACACATTAAACTCATTAACATTTAACACAAAAATTATTGTACCGCATTTGCATGTTCAAGTACAAGTAAGAAATCTAAATTTAGAGAAAAATGTTTATTGTGATTGCATGTACATGTATGCATGTATGAACGCGTATCACTGACTGTCTCCTAGCATATGGCACCTTTGAGAATTGGTGACTAGACTAAGGGTAAGGGAAATATCAGAGAAGCAGCAAGGGTGACTGAAATATGTGAAGCTCATGGAAGTAAGGGTATAAGCATGGGTTTGACTGAAAATATAAGACTTGTAAACCTGTCAGTCTTTGTTATGTCATGTTTTACGATGAATAGAAAACATACAGATAAAATGCATAAACATAGTTCATGTCACTAATTAAACACACAGCCTATCCTGGAGATTTTAATCTATATTTGCATATATTGTTAATAATGCATTTGTAAAATTTCCAGAGCTTAGAATCATAGAAGCATATTTCATCAGTGTTTTGTTCTGTGTTATTTTATTCAGTCATGTAAGAACTCCCTCCTTTGAATCTTCTGTTTGAATCAGGGTAAATATTCTCAAGTATTCAGTCTAATGGTAATGGATTTGAGTTGGAGTTATATAGAGTTATATATTCATAATATATTATATATATTCAGAATCAACAAAATTCATTTTAAGTGCATTTAAACTGCAACTATAAATATGAATTTACAGCTAGCATATCCATAATTCTAATGATTAATTTTACCGGGAGATTATTTTGACAAATACAAAATGAAATAACTGGGAAAGGGAAACTTAATTAATTTTAAAATGACAATTGGTGTTAAATATCCACAGCATTAAGTAGCCAAACAGGCTATTAAACAAGACATGTTGACATAGTATGTGGATCTTTATATATAGCAATATATAGCATTTGGGTTAAAAGCACAATACATGGAGATAACCAGACATATCGTAGGTGTATTAAGGACAGGTCCACTATTGTGTCAAAGGGTAGATTTGTGGAAGGTATCAGTAGCTACAAGCAGTAAAAATCTCTCAGGGAACCATTTCCATTGTTAGTCAGTGTTTTGATTGATGATACAAGTTACAAAGGCTTTGCAAATCGCAATGTCTAGTGATGTATGAAATAAATAAGGCAAGTCAAAGTTACCTTAATCAACAGTTCATAGAGAAATATGTTTGTTTTAGTATAGCTAGGTGCAAAGAAGTGAACCTGGAAACAAAGTACATGCTTTGCACTTACTACCTGATAGAGCTTGGGGAAAAGCATAATGTCACTGAAGATGTCTGCCTGAATAGGAATTCTCAGTGCAGTGTTACGGATAAATGAGATAATACAATGTTTATAAGAAGAGGACTATCAAGTAGAAGTGGATGATGTCTATGTGCATATCAATAAACTATTGTAACAGTTTCATGTTCAAATCTGATATTCACAGTTCAGTAAGAATACAAAACATTACTTTGAATATGGAACTATAAGGTTTTTCTTAAACTCTTTGGAATCATTAAAGCCAAACCTGCAATATGGCTTAATTTGTATGTTGGTTGTTATTTATTGTAGTTCTGTATTTGTATCTTTGTATTAAAATCTACAATTTACCACATTTAAGGAATCAGTTGTAAATGATGCATAGCTTGGAATCACTTTCAATTTAATGTTACCTTGGCAGCATCTTAGAAGACTGGCATTGGGCTTGGACTTTCTTTTCCTTGGGCTACTGCATTCTACTATACTGTGGAACTAATCTATGTCCTTACTATTCTACTTTTTCACTACAAACAGTAGTTGTAAATTCCTGCCCATTCTTAGGCCAGGCCCTGTGCTTGCCTCACCCTGCAGTTACATATTTTTGCTGTCACTAAATATAATCCAGCCAAAATACTATAAATAACTATCAGGCTAATATGCTGAACTGGACCAACACTACGTAAGATAATAAAGCTAGAACTGGGAAAATAAAGATGGAAAATAATAAAGATGGTGGGAACATAGAGAGCTGGGAAGAACAGATAAAGTTAGGCAGAAGATGGCAAAAAATATTAGTAAAATGGCACTATCTGCCAGCCTCTGCTAGGAACCACAGCCTGTATGATTTACAAAAAAGCCAAGAAATTGGAAAAGTTTTCATTAAGGGGAGAAAAAGTCTCTTCGATGAATCGCTTACAAACAGTACTTTCCTGTAGTATGGAAGGCACCCTGTGCATCTAAATATACTGAGTATCTCATGAGACTCAATAGCAGCTCTACATACCTTTAAAATGTCATAATAAAAACTGTTCAGCCCAAATGCCTGGCCAACGTTCTGAGTTCTGAGGACAATAGTGTTAATACTTATTATTTGCAATCTATATTGTATTTTTTCAATAATGATTTTCAGGGCTGTTTTATCACTTTTACTGTGATCTTGTGATGACTGTAATAGAATCCTCTGATGTTATTATGGTATCCCCTGGATGATCTGCAACTGTTTTTAAAAGGTGATACTGACCTACTTCAAGATTTGTATAAAGAAAAATTGAATCTCTGAGGTAAATATACCCACCTATTGACAGTGCTAAGAATATATCTTATCCAACCACTGAATTATTCTGTTGTTATTACAACACCACCCTTAATTTCTCCTAACATGCAGCAGGTAAAATATGGAGTACTTCTGTTTCATAGTAGTCTAAAATCCTATGACTTTAGGTGTTTTTTTTCAGTTTTCTTCATTAACATCTTTTCTATAGTGCCAGAAGTTTGAAAAGCTTGCTGTTTTTTTGCCACAATAGAATGTCTAATAACATAAACAGGATGACAGTATTTAAGATAAATTGTAACAGTGTATATGCTGATCTATCTTTTCAGTCTGAATACATTCAATTATTTTATCTGAAATCTGAATTACAGTTGATTTTGGTTTTCTTTACTTCAGCGATTTATATCTCTACATCTCACAAATGGAAACCACAAAGATAGAATTATTATTTTATTTTTTTTAAAAAAAAGCAAATTGATTGATTCAATTGCAGCATGTTACCTCAGTTTAATCAAAAAACACACATTAGCAATTAAGTTGCTTTCCTATTCTACAGTGTTCTATAGTTACAGCCAAATGAATGAACTGTCAGACTCATTCTGATGAAGCATGTAACTGAGGAGATAATTAATTCCTTTTTCTTAATATGATGTAGATCCATAAGTAGGCATTTTTTTAATATGTAGAAAGTAGGCTGTCTGGTAGAGAACAGGAACAAATAACAAAGAAGAATAGTCAGTTGAAAACAGAGGAATAAGAGTAGCTCACTCCAGTATTTTAAGATCTGGTTATTCATTATGCTGTAATACTGTGTGCTGCACCAGTATTTCTTCTCAGTTGGGTTAAGTTCTTAATTCTGTTTAAGAACATTGCTCTCTTTTGGTTTCATATTTGCCGATTACAGCTCTGTATGTTAATATTTTTGCAGGGAAGTGTTTTCTGTCCTCTGTTTTATTGCTGACGTATTAAAAATGGAACTAAATGGAACAGAATGGAGGGGCTAACTCACATCTTAGTATTTATGCCATCAGCATCTGATAGACCCTCTATTCCTTCTAATGTTAAACACAACTAGTAGTACAAAATGTTGCACACTAATTGTTCTAAGATGTTAAGCATAGCTAGATTGGCAGCTTGATAACTGCAATGTTAACTGCTTACTTCGAGAAGTAAATCTTTCTTCTCTTAAATGTGAACTGTCAAAATTAAGACAATAATGGTGAGCAAGTTCTTTGAAAGGATCTCCAGAAAGAAGTCAAATCTTGTAAGAATGTTATTTTTCTGTGGTATGTTAGCAATTTCACAAAATTTCCCCCCACAATGGCAGAATTTTTGGAAAAAAAAAAAAAAAAATCAGGTTAAATAAAGCTTTGGACAATACTGTCTTTAATTTGGAAAATTTATTTGTTGCTACCTTTTTCATCCTAAGCAATTGCTTTCTCCTCTGAACCTGACTGTAAATTTAATAGGAGTTATTAGAATACATAAAGACATTAAGGCCCAAGATGCAAAGATGCTTAATCCCAATTTTCTTTCTTTCAAAATGTTTATCTTCTGTACAACAGCAGAAATATTTGTGATGATGATGGAACATATTCTAAGGAGATCTTTTCTGTAATTCACCAGCGAACTTTCGAAAAATGTTCCAAAGCCATTATCTTACACACTTTGGCTATTCTACTAATGGGTGAAGATTTTCAGAAAGAAAAACATAATAATAAGCGTTCCCATAGTAATTCAGTAGCTATCTCATACTTGTGATGAAGTCAGCAGGTTGATAGGTGAATTTCAAGATGGGAATGCTGTACAGTTTTTCATTGTAGACTGTAAATAAATTGTTGCTTGCACCATCTGATCACCTTTTGGCATAGATCAGGAGCTTGCCTTGTTGGCCACAGCGCACAGAAATTTCAGTTGCTTGAAAAACAATTCTCTGCAGGTTAGAGAATGTAAAAATAGTTTGGTACTGTTTGTACTGTCAGGTGCAAGAACAGAAACATTCAATACTTATTAAAGAAAAAAAGAGAGAATAGTAGATAAAAGAGAAAAAGCACACAAAAGGGAACAAAAGCATTCCTTCTGCTAAATACTTAAGTATAGTCACTGGAAAATACAATAGGTTATTCCAGCTCCCTTGTTGACTAAATTGTATGTTCTTCCTACGGATAGTTCCTAAAAAAAGAATGGTTTATTGTTTTCCTGCATAGAGACACAGTATCTGTTGTTTATGGCTGTAATCATAGCATGCATAGTTTAAAATGTGGGACTAAGGGATAGACTATGTTTCTTCTTCTGGTTTGCCTTATTTATTAAAGCTTCTTTGTGATTTACTAAACTTCTTCTAAACTACTAAACCAAACTTCTGTGTTTAAACTAGCTTCTTGTGCATTGTTTCTATTACTTGGAATGTATTTGTCATGCCTTGTATTCATATGAGATTTTGCCCACAGCTTTTTCTCTTTTTTTTTTTTTTTTTTTTTTTTTT